>JARHVA010004144.1:0-5000 GCA_037957365.1 Torreya grandis | reverse complement strand
TGCAAAGATTAATTCAACAATATCATATGTATTTTTCTTAATTGTGGCCTCTAGCTAAGATAATGCTAGAGCATGTTTTAACTCTACATCATCTACTTCTTTAGAACGTTGACCTTCTTCTTCAATCATTTGGGTATTTCCTTTGTCTATTTATTTATATGTGGAGGGAATAAGAACATCCTCAAAAATAGTTTCTATAAAATCATCCTATGAAAGAGGGCTTTTTACTTCCTCTCTTTTTTGTACTTAACTCATAGTGGAAGTAGTGTCATGTCTTAGGATATTCAGATTTTCTACAACTATAGTATCATCATTGTCAACAACTAATATCAATTTCCTCCTTTTGTTTTGAGGAAGAGAAAGGGTTTTTGCATTGGAAGATCATTGAGGTTTAGATTATGAGACAGGGTCTACTAATGATTCATCTTCAACAATTAGCTAGGGTCCTAGATAGGGGAAATTTAAGGAGTTTGCATATGATTTCTAGTGGAAAATATAATCCTCAATTTTTTGCTTGGCTTAGGTGGTGAAATAACATTAAAAGGACTTAGGGGTTTTAGTGAAATAGTTATGACTATGGATTGTATAGTATGAATGGATTTAGGAAAAATTTATTTAGAAGAAGTTCTAGGTGAAGCCCTAAAACATGAAACATGAGGATCTAAAGGTATTTGCCTAACAAGTCTAGGGTTTTTATTTTTTTTTACCCTTATTGAAAGTAGTACATGCTTCTATGACATTTTATTATTTCATAAATCGTGTCTAATGATCAATTAGATTAATCCATGGTGGAAAATGGAAGATGGATTTTTGGGATATCTCATGGTCATAACCCGAATAGATCCTAATAGGAATGAAGGTAGATTAATTAAATGTTGAGGATATTGTATACCATATCTTAGGTGTATTAACATCATCAATACTATACATCTTAAGACACTACACTTACCTTCAAATGTTAAGTATTTTATAAGATAAAAAGAAACTAACCTTCATGATTTAGGGAAAGATTCCCTGCTAACTCTCTTGATCCTAACTTTGACATTTTGGACATAAACTATCACTAATTCCCCTTCAGTGTTGAAGATTTGAATGTGGTCACTAAATGAAGATATACCTATAACTATTTATCCCTTGTCTAGAACTCTAGATAGTTCATTAAAAATCTAAGTAGAAAATAGAATATACACACCTCAAATATTAGAGAAGTCAAATTTCAAATGGAGGATGAAATTGATAACCAATGCCTCATTGTAACCCTAGATATTTATGAAGAATTTTATCCACCCAACTATTTTAAGTACCTATTTTGATATATCATCCCTTATAAGATCATTTGTAGTATCTGGTTGATATTTTTTTTTAGCCCCATCTTGAGTTTGAATTTTGCACCAAACAGATTCAATCCCGTAACTCTATTTGTAATGAAATATGCTTTGATAAGAAATGAATAGATATAAATAATATCTCTTTTGGGTATTTATTGCAGATGAAACCTAGAAGGTGTCAAATAATTATGACAATGTCAATTTGAAATAACAATGATGATGTATTTGCCCCTTTTCACTTATTTGTAATGTTAGGTTGTGGAGCTAAAAGCTTCACTGATGCAAACAGAGGAGGAGGTTTTAGGAAGGTTGCTGAGTGTGTCAGGCACCGGCATCGGTCAGGCCAACCAACGTTGGTAGGAAAGAGACAGGAAGCAACCGATGTTGGTCAGAAGTCAGCCAGCATCGGCACCCCCCAGGCAGACAAGGACCGACATCGGTCACCTATGTGGTTTGGACTATGGATGTTATGGGCAGTTAGCTAACGAACCAAGTGTTTGCATGTTGAGAGCCAATTTTAGACTGAGAGTTTCAGATCTAATTATTGTAATTGGATGTCTAATTATTGTTTGGATGAGATCTATATAATAGACTCATGGGTTGTATTGAAAGTTGTTCTAGTTTGAGTTGAGCAAAGTTTGCTTCTTCTGTGTTTGAGATGAGCAAGGGTGTTCCTCCTAGTTCCACAGCAGTACCAAGGTGGGTGCTGGATTGGAGAATCAGCAGGGTTCTTCATGTATGTATGATCTTGGTCATCAAGTGAGCATGGCTACTTTAGGAGATCTACATGGTAAGTAAGATCATTGATCTACACGTGTATGTGTGTGCAAGGTCAAGGTTCACAGGTGTGTAGAACCAGATTGATTTGTAGGTGTGCAAGATCAGAGAAGACAGCAACACAACAGGGAGTAGAATCAGGTGGGATCTACTTGGAGTATAGTGTGTACTCAGATAGAGCAAAGAGGAAGGCAAGGAAGATCCTTCTATAAGTAAGGTCTATTGAGGTGCAGGTTGTTGCAGGTTCAGGGGAGATCTACTTGAAGTATGTTTGAGTACTTGTGGAGTGCGTGGAGCACATGTGTAAGGTGAACACCAACTCAGTGTTTGAGTTGGGTGTTGGGACCTAAGAGAGAGAGCTTTGAGGAGAGAATTACTATTCACTTGAGGTGTGGGAAGCCTCTGAAGAGGTGGTGGAGAAGAAGTGGCATATTCTTTATTGTATTCTTTTTTGTAAGAGTTTTAATACAAGTTGTGTATTGTCTATCATATCTTGTGTTATTTCTGGATTCTAGTTACTTGTTGATTCTAGTTAATTCTGCATATTAAGTTGCTTGTATTTGGTAATCAATTGTGTGCTTTTGGTTGTTATTTATATCCCAACACGTGGTATCAGAGCTAAGGTTGTAGGGAGCAGGTTTTATGTTTGGTTATAGGTCACTCTTAGGGGTTTCTGATTGAGTGGGAGTAGAGCAATGGCAGATCAAAGTAAGCTAAGAATGGAGGAGTTGAAAAGCACAGATGGTCACTTACGGTCCTATGGAAAGAAAGAGTAGGGAAAAGAAAATTGTTGGTTTGTGGAAGATCAGCATGAAGGAACTGAAGAAGCAGATGTTGCAGGTGATGTGGCACATGATGATCTGGGAGGTTTCTTGGATAAATTAGAATCTTGGTTAATAGATTTTGTTGCCTCTTTCCATGCAGCCCCAGGGAGAGGAGCTGGTGAGCCTTGCCAAAGAATTGGCAAAGGGGAAGTGAAGTTGAAATTGCATGTGGACAACACATGGGTGTTGAAGGAGGTCATGCAAGTCCTAGGCTTGGAGATGTGGCTAATTTCTTCAGGAAAGTTGGGTGATGAGAGATGCACAAGAACTCTCACAGCGGATGCACTTGAATTAGCTAGTGGTAAGAAAGTAGGTACTCTTTATCTACTTTCTTATATTACTAATTCTTCTTTTGTTGTGGAGAGGTGGCTTTGTAGGCTTGGTCACATGAGCAGTAAGGAGATGCATGTTCTTAAGCAGAAGATAGATATATTTGGCAGGCTTAAGAACTGGAAAGCCTTGGTGTTCTTGGAGGAGATGGCGGATAGAGATCAGTGGATGGGACTGGATACTTCTGAGTAGGGCAGTTTGGACATGGGATTGATTTAAAGGACCTCGCAGGTAAAAAGTCATCACTCACAGGTGAACACAGGTACCAACGTCGGTCAGGGAGAATCAGCATCTAATAGATAGGTGCTGATGTCAGTCATGTGTAGACTAAAGCCAGTGATGTCGGGCAAGGTAAGACCAATGTCAGTCAGGAGGACCGATGTCAGCAATAGTAGACACTGACATCAGTAGAGTTGGTAGTCAGGGATAGGTGCATGGAAACCAACGTCGATCAGATGCAGACTGTGTAGTGACTGAGGTCAATCACTGTAACAGATTTTGGGTGGATAGCACGCTGTCAAGGAGTCTCAAACACCCATACAGAGGACTGAAGATGTAAGTAAGCCTCAAATTTGTTGTTCCTCTTCTTTATACTAGTTGCTGACTACAGAGTAGGAAGGATCCAAGAAATAGTGGGAATGTGGCATGAATATGATGCAGAACCAAGCAGAGACTTGCTAGAGTTGCCAGCCAAAAGAAAGCACAGAGATGAATGGATTCCTTAGTTGAAGAATAGAGTGAACAGACACGTGAGATGAAAGACCAGGTCATATGGTCTTGAGGGAGCTGCAAGATAGTGGGATAGGACTGATAGGTGGTACTAGGTGGATGACAAAGTAGGGCTTTAGTCAATGTCAGTATAACCATTGTGTTTGTCTTACCAAGTGGATGATGGTCGCAACATTATCTTGTTGTCGTATGTGTAGGATGAGCTTGGTGCAGGTTCAGACATATAGGGTTTTACTGAGCTAAGGGTAAGATTAGTTCAATGGCATGTCATGAAGAATTTAGAGCAGCAAAATTCTTTGGCATGGGAGACATGGAGGATCACAGGTTGATTTTGTCTCTAGTGGGAGCTGATGTGAATCAGGTGTTGGTGAGGTGTAGGATGCAGAGCTGGAGCACACTAAGGGCTGGATAGTTTAGTGTCTAAAATCACATGAGGTCTGGTATAGACCTGAGTTTGCCCAAGCAGTGGGTGTTGTCAGAGAGTTAGGAGCCAATTCAGAGAAGTGGGTTCTCAGGGATGTGAGAGGGACCAGCAACAGGGATTCATGCTATTCAGGGTCAGGACTTCACTACATGGGATTGTAGGTTTGTATGTGGCAAGTTACTCAGATGACAGGAGGTACACCACAGGTTGTGTGGTGGGTTGTCTTCAGGATTCATCTTGAAGAGGGATACAAGCTAGGAAATAGATTAGACATGGTACAGGTATAGATACAGTGCAATTTTTTATCTCCAAGTGGAAGATTGTTAGGTTGTGGAGCTAAAAGCTTCACTGATGCAAATAGAGGAGGAGGTTTTAAGAAGGTTTCTGAGTGTGTCAGGCACTGGCATCAATCAGGCCAACTGATGTCAGTAGGAAAGAGATAGAAAGCAACTGATGTCGGTCAGAAGTCAGTCAGCATCGGCACCCCCCAGGCAGACAAGGACCGACGTCGGTCACCTGTGTGGTTCAGACTACGGATGTTATGGGCAGTTAGCTAACGAACCAAGTGTTTGCATGTTGAGAGCCAAT
>JARHVA010004143.1:1600000-1688405 GCA_037957365.1 Torreya grandis | reverse complement strand
AACCAATATATGAATCTAATATACCATATCATCTCTCCATCCTCAAGCCATCTAGGGAATCCTCTATATAGCCTCCATATGATATCCTGGGCCACCAACCTATCTATCACCCTGCTATAGTGATCTATCCCAAATGATCTAATATCCAACTCACTTGTCCATCTCTCACCAAATGATTATGGATATGCATAGATCACCCTTAGAAACCCAATAGGTCACACAAGAACTATGTCTTCATATGCCTAGTACTGTAATAATGTGGCCACACCCACACTACTCGCCAAATGCCTCTTGAGTAAATCTATACAAATATATATACAAGTGGGAAAGCATAGTCCTATCCCATGAGAAAATTATACCATACATCTCAATACAATGAACCACCCTATGCATCTTATATTTAATAGACACTCCACTACCATCCATTGCAACAAATGAGGTCAATAACATAGCTAACCATTTTCATAAGCATGGAATACTTGACTGCACTTTCACTATCAAAAACACATCACTCTCACTACCTCATCAATGTACTCCTATAAGTACCCCAATAAATTATCTATATTCTCAATCAATGGCACATGTACCTATATCATCCTACAATGTCACATGTTTCCCATTGATTAGCAAGTGGAAAATCCCATATACATCCTCTAAAGTAGTAATAATCTCCCCAGTATGAAGCCAAAATATACAAGTATCAACATTACAACTCTCACATAAGGTATTAATCAAATACCTAGCCCACTATATAGTACTTAGGTCACAAACATGACCCAATCTAGCCCTATCCATCATAGCATGCTCATCTCTTGATAATGGCAACATCCTCAGTGTCTCCATAACCTAGCATTTATGGAACTCTCTCATCCATAACATGCCCTAAAAATAAACCAAAAATCATTATATACATCAAGTAACCATGCCAAGTAAACATCCAAACTATACAATAGTAAATAGCAAATTATAAATTCCAGAAGTCATCCATAATGGACATTAGCATTGTAAAAGGATACTAGCACTAGATAATAACACCAAAACTTGGATAATAGCACAGAAACTTAGGAATTAATGATACCTCTGGGAAAAAAGTGTTGGAACTAGTCAATCATCTTTTAAACCACTCAAAATAGCTCAAAATGACTAGAATAGTCTTCTAAATAGGCAAAAATCAAATGACCAGCTTACTCACCAGGTTAATCTCACTATTATCCTCAATCAGGGTTACCAACTACTCAAAACATGTTACAAAAGGTGCTAAGCTCTTTGGAATATTTAAATCTCGATCTCCAATATCTCAAACTTGTCATTGTATAAATTGAATTAAATTCAATCCAAATTCCTATGTCAACCAACTATTCTATTCAAAAGCAAAACATAGTTTTGACCATAACTAGAACACCATAGCTTTGTTTTACAAACCATTTTGATCCCTATAATTATAATGATGACACCTTAAACATCACATAACCTATACACTTTCACTAATTCATCCACCTACTCTGGAATTCACACACCTTTCAAATACCCAAGTATACAAATAGGTTCCCACTAATCACCACTCATTCAAAACATCCAAACAACCCAGTCTATTCAAAAAATCAATCAAAGACACCTTTCACTTCTAGTAATTCAATTCCACCAATTCAAAACTATATTCGCAATACATTCAATACATACTAACCTAAGTTCCTATACATTTTGCCACTAGTCATCACTTTTGGCTCAACCTCCTCCATCATGGCTTTCATCCCTCTCCCTAAAAGGGGGGTATCATTCCTACTATTCGTATTCCTACACATATCCACTCTCATAGATGGATACACCATGGTTCTCACAATTATAATATTCAAATTATAAAATTTAACTTAGATTGGTCAGTATTATGTAGTGGTTCATACTATATGGGTCACTTAGCATTACTCAACTCAGATTGGTCAAGATTATATAGTGGTTTAGACTCTATAGGTCACTTAGCATTACTCAGCTCAAGATTATACAATGACTTAGATTTTAGTGGGTCACTCAGCATTACTCAAGACATTTACAAAGATACACCTTTATTTTAAATATATATATACACACACACACACACACACTATCTAGATACTAGATTTGGGGGCACATGCATTATTACACTCCTCACACATACAACCTCATACAACATGACATAGTTACAAACCAAATAGAAAATTGCATGCATAGTATAGGGCACTTTATTTTGATATCCAATTTTGCATAAGAGATATGACATGATAGATAATATCACATGTGGTTGTATAAATTTCTAAATTATCTAGATACATCACTCACATATTAGACTTGGGGCTGTGACATAGGTGTTCATGTCATTCATCTTTTAGGATTATACAAATTAGGATGGTAGGAATACTATCTTTTTCTTACACATTTAAAAACATTTTTAGTTTACACCCAATTATTATTCAAGTCGTCACTATATTATACCGTATTCTCATATATAATGATTGGTCCATAGTATTACTCAGAATTAGATGAAAGAGTTTGTGTAGGATAGAGGATAGCCATTAGTTTTGGACCTTCAAGCACATCTAAAATTTAGTTTAGATTATTTAGATTCAGTACAAGGTGAATCTATTATAGGGATTCTTTATTTATCCAAGAATTATTCATATTCAATATAAGGGGAATATATTATATGGATTCTTTTTTTTCCTATCATTATTTTAGCTCTTCATCCACTTCCCTAGCTAGGAATCTAAACCCTTTTTAGTACACTTATCTTCGAACTGATAAGTTCAGGTATGCCTCTTCTTTCTTTCTTTTACTCTAGTTCTTTATTTCATTACATCACTAGATTAAAAGGTGGGGAATTGTATACACCCTAAATTGGTCAAATAAACCCACATTATGTAATTTCATAGTCCTTTCATAAGAGACTCTGACTAGAGAATATGATTTTTTATTCATATTTAGCCAAGTCCTTTTATTTGACTTCTTTTGATCTTTTTAGATTCCATAGATATATTTATGCTTATTACCAAACATTTGTATCATTCCAAAATTAATCCTTTTAGGCCTAAGAACTTATTTTAGGTCTAGACCCATCCCTCTAGGTCCCACATCCCCTAGAAAATAGCACCCAAATAGGATTATAGCACTAAAGACCTAGGGTGTCTAGTTTTTAGCACTATTGTCCAAGTCCAATTTTGGGCCCAATAGTCAATTTCTTCCATAAAATGAGTCTTAACCCTTTTATTTTCTTCATGTCAAAGTTTCCCAATTTTGACCAAATGCAATAAAATCTCCCAAATTTGAAATAATGAGTTTCATATATAAAGGACTACATAATGAATTTTATATCTAGAACTTACTATTTTGGCACATTAGACTTAATAAAATCTATCAATAGTATAGCTTAACTTCTCTACATCACACATAGATTTTCATGCTTGATCAAGGAAGGGCTGAGGTGAAATTCATTCTTGCATCAATCATACATCTTCCATAAGGGAGAACTACATCAGATCTGAGACCCTTAATATGAAGGTTAATGTAATTAATAATCAAAAGAATAGGGGTTCTTAAATTTTCAATCATTTTTCCCATAACCTAATTCCCCCCCCCTCCCCACTTTTGTTTTGATTCCCATTATTGTTTTAGTGTATGCAAGCTAATATAGGTACTGAATATTGAAATAGACCTATAGTGATCTCAGTAACTCTCAAAACCTAAACTTTCATATGCAAGGTCATACTGAGTAGATGAACAAAACCCAAAAAGCTTATGGCCTTAAGATAATATCACCAAAATTGGACAATAGCTCTAAAAAGTAGACTATATCCCTAAGTAATAAGGTATCCTATGTTTGGTGCTCCTATCTAATCTAAAAATAGAGTTTTGTGTCCTGTTGGTGATAGTCATCCACCGTTTCGCAATAAATTCTAGATCTTGAATCAACCATTTCGACCAATAATAAGCTAAGTTTTATTTTTCTACACTTCTTACTATTTTTAGAAAAGATAAAATACACATCTATTTTAAAAAATTAGTAGGCTAATTAAGATACATCAATTACTAATTTTCATTTACTCAGACCCTTTATTTTATTAGTAATTAAACCCTAATTCCCAAAAAGAATAAAACAATATGTAAGGTAAACAAGTTATTATTTTTCTCTAGTTCAATCATATTACCACAAACTATGAATACCTATAGGTTTCATAAGAGTTAGAGGCCTCACCTTTCAATATTCACTTTCAAGCCCAAACAACCCTTTGATGACATAAACTTCAAATTGAAGAGGCCTATAAGGCCAGAGGAGCTCAACTTGGAGCTTGATTAGACTAGATTAAAGTTGGTGATAAAGTCACTAAAGAATTTATTTCTCCCCTCCATTCTAGATGCGATATAAAAATAATCAAAGGCATCAAGGAAGGGGAATCCAAGGTTACCAAGCTTCATAACATATTGTGAGACTTTGTACATTATTATCATGGTATTTTTTTGGCTCATCCCTCCTATCTCAAGCATGAAGTAGTTCTAGAGCAATGCCTTTAAGTTATCCGTAATAAACTTTCTAAAGCTTAGTGAGTTGTTATAATATGTCTCTTACTTTGATTGATCTCAAGAAATTAGTTATTCATATAGATATAAACAAATCCTAAGGTATTTATGGCTTACCCTATGATTTTTACCAAACCTTATGGGATACTATGGGTCATAATATTGTCAAGTTTTACTCTAAATCTATATTTTCTAACTCTTTGGGGCCTCTCATCAATCAAGGTAACATCATGTTTATTCCCAAGGATGGGTATCTTGAGGTTATTAATAATTAAAGACCCACCACCCTTCTAAATGTTTCATAAAATATCAATGGTAAGGCTATATATCTCATAATTAATCATCTTCTTGCTTTAATTGTTATAATTGACTAAACAAGGTTTACCCAGCATACATATATTATAGATAATGTCGTTATTGTCTACAAAGGCATGGAATGGGATCAAGTTTCTAGTCAAAATGCCTTATTTATTAAGATTAATTTTGAAAAGGCTTATGATTTCATAGAGAGGCCTTTTATTCTTTCTATGATCCAAGCTCTTGGATTTGGCCCCAAATTTTTGAAAGTAGTGAATATGATTTTCAAAGATGTTAGGTCATGTATTACTATCAATGGGGCCTGACCTACCTAATTTGAGTTTCATAGATCTATCATACAAGGTTATCCTTTAAATATTTATCTATATTTATTGGTGGATAAATGTTTTAGCTATTTCCTAGCTAATTTTAGATAGTATTTTATAATTATATAGCATTGTTTTCTTGTACACTTTGAAAACTTAGACATTGGCTATTCCTCTAAATTTTAGACCATTCTTACTTCCACAAGTCTTGCATCTACTCTATATTTTACCCTATTGGCCTATATCTTAGCCTAACTAGTCTTATTTTGATGACAATAACCTTATATCTTTCCTAAAATGCTTAAAATGTATGTATCTTCCACCTCTACATGTTTTAAACCTATACATGTTTCCTTACTCCCTAGATGCTAACATCCAAGACATAAACTAGCATCAACATTAGTGTCCTAACCTGATGTAAGTTTCAAATGACCTAAATTCATGCAATTTATAAATTAAATGTATCTCAATGATTAGACTATGTGCTTTAATTTAAGTTATTGTTCTAAATAGGTCAATATAAATACAAGATCAACCCTAATTCATTCATCACCTAGGAAACACCTATTAAAAGAATAAAAAGACCAAATTAAATTATAAAAACATTATATTAACAATTCAATTGAAAAATCCTTCCATATTTATACACCATTAATAGGTATAACACATCTATAGGTGTGAAGTACTAAAGGAACAATCCAAGAGCTCAATTTTTCATATTACAAGATAGGCCATTATTATACTTGTTTTCCACATATTGCATGATTCACATGAAAACCAACATGTAGGGGAGAAATACATGAGTCTGAGATCATATTATAACTTAATGGATATGTATTATCACCCATTGATAATGGGGTCTATTGGGTTAGCATGGTAATGTGTGCCCACTAACCCATTTCCCCCCATAGTAACTATGAATATGGAGAACTAGGGTTTTTCCATTTCAAAAAGAGTGAAAGTCCATGACATATAACTAAATGTACCATAGTTAAGTTTAAGAAAACATAAAATAAACTAATTTTTCACATATTTCTCCATTACATATTATATATAGGACACTTACATCAAACCTAATAAAGTTAATTAACACAACCATCCCATACTGACATTAGTGTTCAAAGCTCAAAATGTGCAAGATCTAGAATTTGATAGTTTTTTTAGAAATATCTTCCATCCTTATTAGTGACTATTTTAAATAGATAACTATGTTATAGTCATAATCAACTAAGTGTATTACTTATCATTTCCATACATAACTTAGTTGTACTTTTCATATTTACACTATCTTAGTTTTATGAATGTATCATATGCCTATATCTAATTTTAGCATCTAATTACCCTATTATAAATATGATGATCACCCTTGTACCACTTAATTTGTATATACCTCTTTAATCAAACATATCTCTAAAAATAAGATCACCTAGATAATTTTAGGGTTAAACATTTGGTGAACTCGATCTCTATATATTTTTCATGCAACTCGTAGAGTATTCTAAAAACATGATATTTATAATTTATAATTTCCTAACATTTGTTTCAAAAATTAGTTTGTTTTAAAAATATAAATAATACATAAACAAAATGTATTTATCCTCTCTCCTATCTAGTTCTCATTTTGGTATTTAGAACATTTCAAACAGATGAGAAGGAACCACTTACTTATCATAATCCTAAGGATGGTAATAGTTATCATCCCTCTAACTATGTTCATACTAAAATCTCTTTAAAGGGTAAGGTGTCTCATCCTATTATACAAAAATATGAAAACCAAACAATCCTTTTCATATCCCATAATGGTATATGTATGCATATTAAATGTAATATACCTCATATTTATATTTTTGAAATTTTGAAATAACAAACCCATACTATGACCAAGTCAATGCATGAGTTACAAAAGCAACATTGATATCTAACTTCAAAGATCATCTTATTGAAAAATTAGATATCATATAAATAGAATCCACATTATGATAGTTTAAATCATGTGTTTGCATCCTCAGCCATAATTGCTATTCTAAATAAGGTTTTATATCAAAAGTAAAAGTTACAATAAAACACATAAAAAATGTATTCCAAACATTACACCAATGGTTACTAAGATGCCAAATGAAATATTATGGGAAATTATTTGAAACAAAGTGATTAACTTATCTCTTATACATATTATATGCAAATCTAAATACTATTATGAATGTCATAGAATGCAAGGGCACCATACAAACCATTACTTGGATCTAAATAAAATGATACAATGCATAATTAATAGTGTTAATACTAAACTTGATACCTCTCAATCAGAGACATAAAAGGTCTTAAACATTCCAAAAATTCCAATAAATACCAAAAAAATTAGAAACTTTCAAAAATCCAAAAAAAAATTGGAACTTACATGTCTTATTAGCTCCTTCATATTTGGGTTAGTTAAATCTTGATGGATGGCATATTAAGTTATTTTTTCATACACACATATGTGTAACACATATACTCAAGTGTGATTAAGTCATATATAAATACATGATCTACTTCTATTTTTTTAAGTTGGGCCTTCCCTCAACTCTTGTCATGTAGACATTGGGGGCTTGCACTCCTTTAAT
Organism: Torreya grandis; assembly: GCA_037957365.1. Taxonomy (NCBI): domain Eukaryota; kingdom Viridiplantae; phylum Streptophyta; class Pinopsida; order Cupressales; family Taxaceae; genus Torreya; species Torreya grandis. The sequence continues at coordinate 1,680,634 of JARHVA010004143.1, read as the reverse complement.
CTTGATACATATATGTTATATGGTTTGATTATCACATTTAATTATCATGTTTTATCTTACATATGTTCTTACATATTCCTTTATCCATGATTATATCCTATATATGGTACTTGATATGAGATATATTTGAAATTTTTTCCAACACATTTGATCCATGGTTGACTTTAACATGTTTATATTACTTGTTTATGTTTTCCCTTATGACCTTCCTTGAGTGTCTTTATTTTATATTATCTTTTTTTATCAATAATTTAAATATGATAATTTTATTCCATCCCACATGCATATGTATGGTTTCATTTACATTTGAATATGCCATTGCTTATTTTATGGACATTTAAATATGTCATCCTTACCTTTATGTATGTTTGACTAAATCATGTTCCTTCAATTGTGAAACATTTGAACATGCCCCTTGTTTGAAATCTCCTTGGACCATAGCCTTTTGACTTGCTTTTGAGTGATCTTGTTTGTGTGATTATTTTCTTATTTAGCTTATACAATTACTATCTAGACATATTCATCATCTTTATAATGCATCTTAGGCCTTTACATAATCACATTGGTTCTATGCACTTCAATGATATATATACTTTGATAGGTTCACTATATATGATATAACATTCCATTCACAAATTATGAATTTGCCTTATCTTTTTAAGTTTAGGTAACTACTAGTTCCTACATTTTTCTCACCTCAAATGTGGGCCATACTAGTGGGGGAATGCAATAGAGTCATGTTATCCACATTTGGCATAGTTTTAGATTTATTGGGAGCATGGTTTGGAAGTATGTTCTCCTCACTCACTTCTTATATGGTATTTATATCAATTTATATATTCAATGGGGGAATGTCATATAGTCATAGCTTCCACACATTCACAATTCTCAAATTTAGTAAGGGCATGGTTTTGAAGCATGTTCTTCACACCTACTTAATATTCAACATCTCTAGATTACATTGGGGGAATTTGTTAGAAACATGTTATACATAATGGTACTTATATAAATTTTCATATTTATACATATATAGTAGGGGAATGATTTGGAAGAATGTTCTCCACACCAAATTCACTAAAGCCCATAGTTATATGATTTAGATTCATAATTATGGTAGAATTATACACATTGGTACTATTTTAATACATATTTTTAGCATGACAGATATCTAAGGTGTATATGCTATGCAATTTTTACCTTAAATTACAAAAATCTAAATTAGTTTTAGATTATAAAAATCTTTTATGGACCATTACCACATCACATAATTTTTCATACTGATACGCCATAAACTTTTACATAATTTATTGAACCAATCTACTACAATAGCTATTTTGGTTTTTAGTATGGTTGAGGTGATTAAATCAATCACTATTTATAGTTTTTTAGGTTGGAATTGATCATATAATCCATACTCACTAGGTTATATGTGTCATTGGGTTACATGCTTGAGCTAATCTCAAGTGCCAAGTGATAACTCACTATTGATCCCAAGTGTGGGGCATGGGCCTTAAAATCTATATATCTCTCTCTATCTCCTTGGATATATGTTCTTTAAATACTTATATATATTTTTCCTAATCTTAGATTCATATCATTACACTGATATATATTTTTCTAATCAACTTGTCAATAGGCAAGGTGGTTACATCAACACATAAGTGTACTTATAAACCTTGATCTTTCAATTTAAATATATTTAAATTATTTTTAAAATCATATTTTATGAAATGATTATATAGTATAACATGCTCTTGGTTTTAGGTTAGTCGTTATCAAAACACTCAATTAGGGTACAAGTAAAGACAAGCTGTGTTATACAGACCCATATACACATTCCTTTCATTTAAACTAAAAATTTCATTACTATATTATGTTGTAGGGAGAAATGTAGACACTATTTAATTATTATATATCACCTTAGTCATGTACACTTGGAAAGCTCAGATCTTGTTTGTTCCTCTTAGTTCTAAACTTTTCCTTCTTTTATAAGTCTTACATTTTTTCTATCTTGTGCTGCTTGGCCTACCTGATAGTCTGAATAGTCTTATATTGATGGAACTGACTTATCTCTTGATAATAATTTAAAATAAATAATTATCTTCAACCTATAAAACTTATGAGCTAGTACCTACTTCCTTTCTCTATGGACACTAACTCCTAAGATAGAAACTGCATTAATGTTAGTGTCTAGACCTGACGTAAGTGTCTAGTACCCTGAAGTCATCCAATTTTCAAATGAAATGTATCCTAATTGTTAGAATAAGTTAATTAATGAAATTTATTACTATAAAGTGGTTGATATAAATATAATATCAACCCTCATTCATTCCTCACCTAGGAAAGACCTAGAAAATGACCAAGGTATCTTATCAAAAATACTCTATCAAGGATTCAATTGAATAAAGCTTACCTATTTCCATAATAGTCATAGGTATAACATATATATAGGTTTTAAGTACTAAAGTATTATCCCAAGAATATACTTTTCCAATCTAAAAGGTAAATCATTTTTTTAGTTTCTTTCTATATATTTCATGACATGCACACAAGCCAACAAATATGGAATAACTACATGAGTATGAGTCCCTTTTTTGGAGTATTGGCTATGTAGGAAATGTCCACTAATAATGGGGCACATGGGGTCATATTGAAACCAGGTGTCCACTAACCCATTTTCCCCCATGGTTACTATGAAGATAGAGAACTAGGGTTTTCCCATTTCATAAGGAGTGGCAGTACATGACTTGGATCTAAATGCACTAGAGTGAAGGTGAAGACAAACCTAGAATCATCTAGGTGATTGGATCCTATTGATGTAGGTTTTATTCACATAGTATACTTAATGAGCTAGCCTCTAAAAATTTAGGATCTTAATGGAGGTAAACTCTACTTCAGGGCATAAGTTGTAAGTATGCAATTTATTTCAACCTATTGATGGAATAGTAGGTAGGGCATGTAGGTTGTTGAAAATCTTTTTGGATAGAGGTGTGGTTCCTTATAATGGTGTTAAATATATATTTGAGTTGGATGGGTGGTTAATTTCTAATGTAGAGTGGGTATATCTCAAAACAAACTCAAAAATGTTGAAAAGGAAAGGCAAAAAAGAAAGCTTCTATGGTTTTCACAAACTACTCCCTTAACTAGTTGCTAAAAGGACAATTACTCTCAAAACCTATGCCTATTTATATTATTAATTACAAACACATAGTAAGACATGGCTAAAAATTCTAAGGAGATAAATATGTTTGAAATTCACAAGCCTTAGATAAAGGTTTATCCTTTGAGGATAGCTATTTCACACCCTTATTCAAGAGATTATGGCTCAAGCTGGTGAAGTATTCAATATAATTGTTACACACAAAAAAAGCTACATCCAAGAAAGCATTCATGCAAAATAAAAATTATGAATCAATTTTAACTTGAATATCTTAACCAATATATTTACCAATATTTCATAGCTATTGAACATCTACATGTTAATTATAAATCAAAATAATCAATAATCCATTCACAACTATTTCACACTAAATATTATTGAAATATATAGAAAACAAAAGTAAAAATTAGTTACATATAAATTAGAAATACAATACACAAACACATTCACTGATCATCAAACTTGATATTGTTCCTATATTCAAAAATTATTTAACAAAATTACAATTAGGATTACAATTATTTATATAGAATTGGGGAAAGGGTCACTTCATCCTCCAAGTTCATGTAAGGTCATTACATGTGATACTAAAAACATGAGTTCTAATTGTGGTCTAAAACCATATAAGAGTCTACATATAGTTATCTATTTAAAATATCTTTTACCAAAGCTATGTAGCATGTGCATGTGTATGAAAATAGAGGCATTTTTTTATAATTATAGCTTGAACTATATGAAAACATCAAAATATGCACCATTTATCAAAACTATACATGCCTATTTTTATATGTTGTGAGAAAAACCTATTTGTATTTTATATTAGCCACCTTCAAATGGAACTCTAACATATGCATTAAGGACCAAAATTGTTTTAGTAATATTTTAGAACTAGTGGCACTAATATTAGCCATGACTAATCTAAAATATGTATTGCATGATAACCCATGCCTTTTATAGAATCTATATTTTCACATTTATATTTTTCATTCATATTAAGACATGAATATTCATACTCTAGTTTACTAGTGAGACCCAATGTCTATCGAGAGATATATCTCATGTGCCCAAAGATTTGAATATTCTACCCATAATTCCTAGCTAGCTTTCAAAATGTGAAATGTGTCAAAACCTAATTCAGTCTAGGATCTTTGAAAAGTCCATGTTGACCCCATACTATCGATTCTTATGTATTGATTTAACATGGTTCATTAGATTTGTATACTAGGCTTCTATTATGGTGACACTTGTCACACTCATAGGGATTTGACATTTCAACTCACTCTCATGTCATTCAATCAAATGGGCCCAAGAAGATATGCACCATAGGATCAACTATATATATCAATATAAACTATCAATCTATTAGGTTCACTTAACATTAGAATCTAAATGGGTAACTTACTAGGTTAAATTTGACAATTATGTGACCATAAAATGGTGTCTTTACAACCATGAAATAACATCGACATGAATATCAAATTTAATACCATAAATTAGTCATTATTGTGGTTAAATTTGATGTTTTCTCAACCACGAAATGATGTCCTCACAACCATCAACCAATGTTCATGTGACTATCAAATTTAATCTCATCAACTTAACACATGTCAGTTATTTTAGATTCCTTGATCCTATAACCATAAACAAAAAATTACTTAGTATAATACTTTGGGAAATATGTATAAAGGACCTTACATGAATATCTTAGCCTAAGGTATTTGTATTAATAAAACATGATTTTGACCTAGGCTAAGAATATATATAAAATAGATCCTACATTTAATATCAATGACCTATAATAGAAAAATACAATTGGGGACCTTGGTTAAAATCTTAAATTAATCTCAAAATATAATGAAAATGCTTTCTAAGCAATGGTGCCACTTGGTAGTATGGTATTTGTTTCAGGGAAATTGTTATGGGGGAATTATTTTGAGATTTATATGGGCGAATTATTTTAGATAATATGTCCACATAAATTCTCCTAAAGGGTATTTTTCATTAGACAAAATGTTTGAGATAAATTCTAAAGGAGTTCCATTAGGGGAATTGTTTTAGAGAAAATGTCTACAACAATTCTCCTAAAGACCTAATTTTCTCAGACAAAATGTCCAAAGGAATGATTGAAGCGATGGTCTCAAAAGGAATAAAAGGCATGATGTTTTGGAGAAAATTTCTAAGGGAAGGGGTCGAAGGGTGAAATATATTAAACAAAATATTTAAAAGAATTGGCCAAAAGACAAAGTCTCAGGGAAAAAGTCATGAAAGGTTGGTGTGAAGGGAAAAAGGGATCAAGATAAAAGTCCTAAAGGGAAAGTCTTGGAAGGGAAACAAATCATAACAAAGTCTCTAAGGGTAAGTGACCACTTTAAAAAGGGCCAAAGGGTCTACTTCATAGGGTAAAATAATCTGGGATGAAAGTCCTAAAGGATAGTTCCATAGGGAAAAAGACCATTACAAAAGTCCTTAAGGGTAACTATAAAAGTATCGAAGAGTAAGTAATCACCAAAAAAGGGATAAAATGTCATTTTAAATATGTATGAATGGTAAGTGGCCTTGAGGGATTTTTTTTAGGATTTTATGTCAGACAAAATATCTAAACAAATGGTTTAAAAGGCAAAGACATGGGATAAAAGTATCGAAGTGTAGGTTCATAAGGTCGAAGGGAATTTCAAAAGTTCTAGAGGTAAATTTAAAAATGTCCAAGGGTAATGTAAAAAATTCAAAAGGGAAGGATGCACAAGGCCTAAAGGGTAGGTTCATTTCCTCAAGAAAAATGTCTTGACAATATTGTTTGTAAGAATAAGTCTGATTCAATAAAATTGTTTTGATAGAATTATTTTGGAGAAAATGCTACAAAAAGTAAATTCAGTGAGGTAAAATGTCCAAAAAAATAAACCTAAAGACTAATTCATGCATATCAAAATTTATGAATAATCCTAAAAACATAACTCTAAAAACATAAAGCTTGACAAATAATCTTGAAGAAGGTTAGTTCATGAAAACACAATTCCAACGCTACCTTTCCAAAGTATGAAAAAGCCCAATAATCAATCTTCACCAAAAAAATTATTAAACATATAGAAGAGGGGCTCCAAGCCAAGACAACAGTCTGAAAAAGTGTGTCCCCACTTCCCTATGGAAAAAGGGAGGTGTTGGGTACAATAACTAGTGACTTATAAGGGGAATACTCTTGAGTATTCAAGAAACCAAAACTCTAGTTTGCAATCCTAAATTAATCATGAAGTGTGCCAAAAAAACATTTAATTTGTAAACATGAAAGAGACTTATAATTTAATTCACACAACATACATGCCTTCTAATTTCTTAGATTTGTGTGTGCTAAAATGTGTAGTTTATTTAACCCCTTCTATGATGAATTTTTCAAAGGCTTTGATAGGGCTATACATTTCATTCTAGTATCTATTAAATATCAAAAATAATAGAAGGTCAATAATTACTATACTTATATCCAAGCATCTATAGCCTTGATAGAGATATATTGGGCTCCTTCTCTTCTCATTCCATTATTTTTCTTGATCATGATGTGTGGTATATTGTCCTTATTTCATCATGTGAGCCTTTTGATTTTATTTAGATTTTATTTTGATCTTTTGAATCCATTGGTTATTTCTTCTTTGTTTTTCTTTCACTCTTATTTTGTTCTTGAATGTAAAATAGAAGAGATGGAACCCTAATGATCTGGTATAATTATAAAACAAATCATTACTAGAATGTCCCTGCCAATTACACCTATAGTAAAAATTATCAACTCGAATAGGTATTTAATGTGATAAGTGCATTTGATCCAATAAAACAAGAAAATTTTCTAAATTTTTATGAAGCACTCTAAGAGAAACTTTCACATGCTTGGTAAAAGTATTCAATAATGACATCATTCATAATAATCTAAAATTACTTATCTTCATCCTTAAAACTCAAAAACATATAAAAACACCCAATCTATAAACTAGTCCCAAAGTGTCAAGATTTTAATTATACCCATTTCCACAAGTCATAATCTTTGTTGGTTTGAATTGTAACTTGGTTATATTTAGATCAATCACAATTTTGATCATCACATAAAGAAAATAATAACTAATCTAATTAATCACTCAAATCTAATATAGAAAACATGAAATCTAATTTATGAAAGTAAAATAATGAAAATAGGAAAGATTAATCTAGAAATTAGGAAACTAGTCTATAAAAGTAAAAAATATATATTCTATGAAAGTAGGAAATATATTCTAATCCTATAGCTACATTCATCTCTCCCTCATTACTTAGTAACATTAGCCAATGGTACAACCCTAAAGTAGTGCTTTAAGAACTATCTATTGACTTGATATGTAAGATTTTTTCCTTGGAGGTCCTTCAGATGAAATGTGTTATTTCACATGATCTATAAAATCTGGTATGCTCCAATCCATTGTTAGGCAAGCTTATCATGTTTTCCTTTCTTCTCATGGGCTTTATCCCAAAGCAATAGTATATATGAAATGATCTGGTATAATTATAAAACAAATCATTACTAGAATGTCCCTGCCAATTACACCTATAGTAAAAATTATCAACTCGAATAGGTATTTAATGTGATAAGTGCATTTGATCCAATAAAACAAGAAAATTTTCTAAATTTTTATGAAGCACTCTAAGAGAAACTTTCACATGCTTGGTAAAAGTATTCAATAATGACATCATTCATAATAATCTAAAATTACTTATCTTCATCCTTAAAAATCAAAAACATATAAAAACACCCAATCTATAAACTAGTCCCAAAGTGTCAAGATTTTAATTATACCCATTTCCACAAGTCATAATCTTTGTTGGTTTGAATTGTAACTTGGTTATATTTAGATCAATCACAATTTTGATCATCACATAAAGAAAAGAATAACTAATCTAAGTAATCACTCAAATCTAATATAGAAAACATGAAGTCTAATTTATGAAAGTAAAATAATGAAAATAGGAAAGATTAATCTAGAAATTAGGAAACTAGTCTATAAAAGTAAAAAATATATATTCTATGAAAGTAGGAAATATATTCTAATCCTATAGCTACATTCATCTCTCCCTCATTACTTAGTAACATTAGCCAATGGTACAACCCTAAAGTAGTGCTTTAAGAACTATCTATTGACTTGATATGTAAGATTTTTTCCTTGGAGGTCCTTTAGATGAAATGTGTTATTTCACATGATCTATAAAATCTGGTATGCTCCAATCCATTGTTAGGCAAGCTTATCATGTTTTCCTTTCTTCTCATGGGCTTTATCCCAAAGCAATAGTATATATGAAATCCTAAATGATTTAACTTTTTTTATCCTAATAACCCACCTTTTGATCACATCCTGGTGTTTTTTGAATGTTTGTAAGGCCTGAATTCTTAAATCTTCCATTTATATTATGTCCAACAAACTTGATTCTGCTTTATCACTTGGTTCCCTATAGTCCTACATAAACTAATAAGTAGGTAGCTTCAGTATAATTGGGATAATAGGCTTGTGTCCATACACTAATAGATAAGGTGAAGCTTTAAGGGATTGCCTGTGTCTATTATAGTTTACCCAAAGAGCATGCTTTAATAAATAATGCTTTTCCCTAGGCTTCTATCCAGTTGTTGATTCTGCTAGTCCATTTTCTTGAGGGTAATGGTTAGAAGTTGACCTAATAATAATATGTTTTTCATGTGCACACTCCATAAATTTTATTGATATGAAATATGGTCCATTATCAGAAACTAGAGAAATAGGCATGACAAATCTAGTTGTTATGTGTTACTCCAAGAAACAAATCACATTATGTGCTCTACAATTATTTATGGCTATGGTTTTGGTATATATTATGAAATAATATATAGTAGTATGAATTTATGAACTACTATGGAATTTGGGTTGATAACACCAATGAAGTATAAACCCCACTTGCAAAATGGCCTTCCTTCAATTACTGGTTATAAAGGCATTACTACATTTACATCTCTCTTGGCTAAAGATTAACATTCATGATATATTTTCACATCAGTGTGAGCATCTTTGAAAATGGTTGTCTAGTAGTATCCTATTCTTAAGATCTTATTGGATATGTTATTTTTAGAAGGATGACCTCTACCTATCTTTTGATGCAAGTTCTCTAAGATTTATCTAGCTTCCTCTCTGGATACACACCTAAGATAAATACCTTCATAATTTTTCCTATAAAGGAATGACTTCTTAAGCACGAAATGAGTAGTTTTGAGCCTCAAATTTCTCTTCCTCTCTCTATTGAGCTATGGGGAACAAGTTCGTATATGTAAATACTATATTATATCAATATACCATTCTCCTTTATATAATTGAGCTTCGCATACCTATTCAATTTTGATAAATGGATCTGGTCCAATCATAATCTAAACAATACCTTACCCTCAAAAAATCTTTGTAGAATTCATCTCTATGTCAAATTCTTGTGACTTGGCCACCTATTTGACTCATCATTATCATTGCTCATTCTATGATAGGGTGAGCTTAACTATAGGATTAGGTATGATGATAATGACTTTAATCTTCAAGATGTAGTACCAAAAATTCTTCAATACATTAACAAGGGTAAAAATATATTTGTCAGTCATAGAGTACCTAAGCTCTACATATTTTAGATTCATGCTCATAAATAAGATTAGATGCTCAGTCTCATCCTTCTTCTATGTGATGATAAAAACAATTGAATTCTCTGAAGAAAATGAGTATAGGTATAAATATTTATTAAAATATATACTAATCAAGACTTTAGCATATGATATTACATCTTTAATGTCCTATAAGTAATTTTGTGCTTCAATTATCCATTCTATTTTGGTATACTATTTGATCATGGTATTCAGGGGTCTGATGATATCTACAAGTCCTAAGATGAAATTTGTTATGAAGTTAATCTATCTAAAAAATGATTTAATCTCCTTATTTTTATTTTCTGGTTGAATTTTTGAAATCTCTTGAATTCTATCTAGATTAATGGTGATCACATCCTTTTTTATGATGTGCCCCAAAATATTACCTTAAGTCAATCTAAATATACTTTTCTTTGGGTTTAGTGAAATACCAAACTTTTAAATCTTTTGAATATGGACTATAGGTGACTTATGTGGTATTTTTGATTCTTTAAAAATACTATAAGATCATCCATGTAGATGATTATGCATTTTCATGTCAGTCCTTTGAATGTGTGATCCATGACATGTTAAAAGGTAAATATTATATTTATCAAGCCAAAAGGTATCCTCTTATATGCATAATTTCCACACTTCATAGTGAATACCATCTTCATTATGCCCTTAGATTATACCAGTACCTAATTATAGCCTAAAAATTCATCTAAGAAGGACATCATTTTATAACCACTTATTATTTGTATCACCTCGTATAGAGAAGGTAGGTGATAATTATTCTTTTTAAAATCCTTGATCAGTTTCCTAAAATTGACACACAATCTAATCTCACCATTCTTATTTCTTACTATGATCAAATTGGCCACCCAGGTAGAATGTTAAACTGGTAAGATGATTTTTTTAATTTAAAAGATTCTCTACTTCTTTTTGAATAAGAGGCTCTAGAATAGGATTGACTGGTCTCTATCTCTATCTAAATGGTTTTTGATTTGGCTCCAAGGGAATAATATGAGTGATGACCTAAGGGTCATAAAATTTTAGATCTTCATATGTATAGACAATGACATCCATATATTGACTAATTAAATATTTCACTTGTTACCTCTTTTTGGGGTGCACCTAAGACCAATATTAACATAACATGGGTTATGCTCATCACATAGATATTCATTTATGAAGTTTGATTCATTAACCTTTGGCTACCTTAGCTATTATGCCTGATAATCTATGTCAAATGGTCTCTTTAAGGAGACTAATCCAAATAGAATTTGATTCTCTTTTTGCTAAACAATGCCCTCTTTATCTGATTCCTCATTATAGAGGTGATTAATATCCTTGTCACCAATGATTTTTGATCTGAATTCCCCTAAAATGGCTATAAAATAGATAATATATTGCTCATCATCAAAGACCTATAAATTTTATACATTATTTGTAATATAGGGGCATGGTACCGATTCAATTGAGAACTTTTTTACCTTAGATTATTGTAGTGGATCCAAATTATCAGTAGTAGTACCTAATGAATTAGTGATCTAATTTTTCTCTCTAAGAAGTGATACTATGTTGAAAGCTTCAAATCTTTCAACTAGGTCCCATGATCTATGTTTGTATTTCTTCAAATAATAAATCTTACATTGGTATGTATTTATAACTTAATTGACCACCAACTTTGAGTCTCCAAATACTGATATTTATGCGACATTATTATTGAGTTTAAACCATAGTACTAGAACTAAGGTTTCATAATTAGATCTATTATTAGTACATGGAAATTACAATCTATATTCTACCAAGAATTTTTTACCATATGGATTAACCAACCTGATTCTCATGCCTAATCCTTACTTGGATCTAGTTCCATCAATGTGTAGAGTCCACATGTGATTATAACCTTCAAGTTCTAGCTTTTTTACTTGATTTTGAGTAGTATAAGTATAAATATTGAGGTTGGGAGACTCATACATTACCTATTCATTCTTGATGTTATACTTTGTAATGGGATATTTCGTTCTTAACTCTCTATCAATTATAATTTGATTCACAACTCCTCTCCATAGCAACCATATATGAGAAATGTCTATATAGAGATATCCATTAAGTGTTTTGAACAAATCCCTACTTAGTAGTGGACTATAGCCTTTAGGTATGTCTACTATTATAATATCAATGGTCCTTTAGACTCTTGACTCAGATGCTACTTGAATGCATACATTGTTCAATTCTACAACTACTAGGACCATTGTCTTGTCTAATTATGAAACTATCATGTTTGAAGGGATTGGTGTTAGACTAAGAATTTGACATATGGATGTAGGCATGATAGGTAAAAATTCTCTAGAATCAACTAAATTATTATGAATGATCTTATCCAATACCTAGATAGTTAGTAGAAAGGGTATAACTTCTAGCTTACTTTTATAGATGATTTTGGTGTTAGATGCATTTGATTTTTTTATGCATGCTTTCTCTTTTTATATAGGTACCTTTCCAATAGTGTACACATAAATCAACTCCATTTATTCATTAATCTATGCTAACTCATAAAGAGTTATATTTTCCTTGATCTTCTTTATATCCTTAACAATATTGTATCCACCTTTACTTAGTTCTTCATTTCTCTATTGATGATCATTCCCCTTTAGAGGTAGTGGATTATTATCAAATTTAGGATTAGGAGGAATGACCATGGTATTTGGAGGAGTCAATGTTATGATTGCATTCATATTTATTAGGTTGTATTCACCTCTTTAGAATTATTTTAAAGCATGAACTTCATCCATTTTATCATCTAGCTCATTGTCATCTTCACCTAGAAAAGGAAATTCATGAGTTTCAAAGAACATGATAGTGTTGAAAGAGCTAAGATATAGACGATGCTCATGTGGATTATGCATATGATCTTATCTAACCACCTCTCTTTGAAATATCTTGAATGTTGCACAAAATTCAATGTACTTGAGCTCACTATGATTGATAATATTATGAATTTTACACCAATTAGGAAGGGTCATATCTACTATGTTTATTTATAGAAGTTTGTTAGGTTGTTTAGGATTGTTGAATGGTCTATTATGTCTCTATAATCTAGTAGTTTGATTGTTAGTTGGGCTATTTTCATTACCCATCTTCTTTTTTATATTCAAGAAATCATTACTCAACTTTTAAACCATCTTCTGAATAGAATCTAATTCTACCTTCGTGGAATTTATACCTTGTAAAAAGGTAGTGTGATGTGCATGCACTTGTTAGTACTAATGATAACCATTTCCCATCACATTATTTTTCAAGTAGATAAAAGTTGATTATAGTATCTGCATTAGTAGATGCAATGTGTGTACTTGGTTTTGATTGAATATTGAGACATTATGCCTTACATGAAGAGCTAGATTTAGTGTTGGAAAACTATTATTGACATTATGAATTTCAAGCATCTAAGGATTGAGATTCCTATATATGTTTATAGCCTCTTGGAATGTTAATGCCAAGGTATTAGAAACAATTTATCTTCTCAAGAACATAATAATGATAAGGTCTAGGGCATTATTAGACATTTCTAATGCTAATTCTACCACTAGTTTATATTTTGGGGTTAACTAGTTATACATCTTATGCCATTTTGTATTGAAATCACATATGGGATCATTATATTCAATATTCATGACGGTGAAGTGATGGTATACCAAATAAGGATTGGTGACCTATCCAAACTATGTAATAAAAGATGCTTGACATTCATCCCAAGAAGGATGGAATTTTTGGTTAGATTTAAATACCAATCATAAGTAGCATCCATCAAATAAAAAGGGAATAATATTCATGAAATATCCTCATCTATGGCATTAATTAATCTTAAATAAGATTTGAATAATTTTATATGTTCCTCTATTGTCCTTGCTCTTGAAGGAGAAAAGGATGGCAAGTAATTTTTGAGATTCCAAAGCAAATCTTGCACATTTCTTAGGATGGTGATAGTAGATCCAACTAACGATATTATTGAGCCACTAGCTAATTAATATGTAAAGGGTTATTTACAAGTATGGGGTTCTCTATTGAATGAGGATTGTTCTGAATTAGGTCTGTTGGCATAATTCTAGGTCTCTTATTACTTGAAAAGGGTGAGACCAATAAATAATCATGGGAATTATATCTGCTCATTCTCTTGGGTGACTCTAGTGTAACATTATGAAAGGAATAACTATTATTCACATTTCTTAGGATGGTGATAGTAGATCTGACTAAGGATATTATTGAGCCATTGGCTAATTAATAGGTAAAGGGTTCTTTACAAGTAAGGGGTTCTCTATTGAAGGAGGATTGTTCTGAATTAGGTCTATTGGCATAATTCTAGGTCTCTTATTATTTGAAAAGGGTGAGACCAATAAATAATCATGGGAATTATAACTGTTCATTCTCTTGGGTGACTCTAGTGTAACATTATGAAAGGGATAACTATTACTATTTGGGGTGTTATCCCTCCTTCTAGTGCCAATCTAGATATATTGATGTGGGTTTTATGCACACCATAGCCTTAATGTGATAGCCTCCAATTTTTTATGATCTCAATAGAGGTAAAATCTACTATAAGGCATAAGTTACATATATGAATTTTATTTTAACTTCTTGATAGAATAGTAGGTAGGGCATGCAGGTTATTGATAAGGTTTTAAGATGGATGTGTGGTTCTTAACATGGATAGTGAATCTATATGTGAGTTGGATAAATATATGGCTACTAATATAGAGTGGGTATATATCAGAACAAAATAAAAAAAGAGGGAAAGGTAAGGTAGAGAATAAAAGCTTTTATTATTTTTTAAAACTACTCCCCTAATTGGTTTCTAAAAGGAAAAGTACTCTTTGAAATTATGCATGTTGCTATCAATAATTACACACACATAATGAAACATGACTAAGAAGTCTAAGGAGATAAAGATGAAAGAAATTCACAAAACTCAGACAAAGTTTTCTCTTTTTAGGGTAGCTATTGCACACCCTTAATCAGGAGATTATGGTTTAGGCTAGTGAAGTACCTGAGGTAGTTTTTGCACACATAGAAAACTACATCCAAGAAAACACTCATGCACAATAATAATTATGAATCAATTTGAACTTATCTATATTAACCAATATATTTACAAATATTTCAACAACTATTAAACATCTATAGATTAGTATATCAATCAAAATAATCAAGAATCTATTTGCAGCTATTACACACTAAAGATTATTAAAACATACAACCAATGAAAGTAATAATTAATTACATAAAAAACTATAAATAAAATAGGCAAATACATTCATTGATGATCAAACTTGATGTTGTTCCTATATTTAAAATATTTTTGACAAAAATCCAAGTTGGATTACAATTATTTATATAGACTTGGGGAAGGGGTTGCCTCATCCTCCAAGTTCATGCAAGTTTGTTACATGTGATTGTCAAAACATGAGTTCTAACTATGGTCTAAAATTATATAAGAGTCTACTTATAGTTATCCATTTAAAATAGCATTTACTAAAGCTATCTATCATATGCATGTGTATAAATACATGTATTTTTTTACAATTACATCTCAAACTATATGAAAACATAAGATTATGCACAATTTATCAAAATTGTACATGCCTCCTTTCATAGGTTATGAGAACAACTTGTTGATATTTTAGATTAGTCACCTTCAAATGGAACTTTGATATATGCATGAAAGACCAAAATCACTTTACCAATGTTTTTGAACTAGTGGCACTACTATTAGTTGTGACTAATCTAAATTGTGCATAGCATGCTCACCCATGTTTTTTTAGTGAATTTGGATCTTCACTTTTATATTTTCTATTCAGATTAAGACATGCATGTTCATAATATAGCTTAAATCTAAAACCTAATGTCTATCACTATATATAACTCAAGTGCCAAAATATATAATTATTCTACCCATAGTGCCCTACTAGTTTTTAAAATGTGACATGTATCAACACCTATTAAGTCCAAGATATTTGAAAATTCCATTTTGGTCTCACATTGTCAATCCTTATGTACTGATTTAACAAGGTTCATTAGATTTGTGTACTAGGCTCATACAATGGTGACACTTGTCACTCTCATAAGGCTTTGACATTTCAGCTTGCTCCCATGTCATTTGATGAAATCCACCTGATCAAATGTGGACCATATGATCAACTATATATATATATATATATATATATATATATATATATATATATATATCAATGTGAACCATCGATCTATTAGGTCAACCTAACATTTGAATCCAAATGGGTAATTTACTAGATTAAATTTCAAATTCATGTGATAGTCAAATAACATCTTCTTGACTGTCAACTAACATCCACATGACTGGAAAATTTAATTTCATAAGTGAGACATTTTTTAGGTTAAATTTTACATACACAAGATCATCAAATGATGTCCTCATGATCATCAACTAACATATACATTATTGTCAAATTTAATCTCATCAAATTAACACATGTCATTTCTTTATGATTCCCTACTCTTGCAAACATAAAAAAAATAACTTAGCATAATACATTAGGAAATATGTATAAAGGACCCTGCATGAATATCCTAGCTTAAGCTCTTAGTATTAGTAAAATATGATTTAGACTTGGGTTAAGAATATATATAAAAGAGATCCTACATTTAACCTCAATGGCCTAGTATAGAAAAATAGAATTGGGACCCTTAGATAAAATATTAAATTAAGCTCAAAACATAATGAAAATAATTTCTAAGTAAAGGTGCCAATTGGAATTATGGTATTTGTTTCAGGGTGATTGTTGCAGGGGAATTATTTCAGTATTTCTATGGGGGAATTATTTTGGACAAAATGTCCATAATAATTATCTCAAAGGGTATTTTTTGTTGAACAAGATGTCTGAGACACAATGTTTAAAGTAATTCCATCGAGGGAATTATGTCAGACAAAATGTTCATAATAATTATCCTAAATACCCAATTCTCTTGGATAAAATGTCTGAAGGAATGCTTAAATAGATGGTCTCAAAATGGATGAAGGTCATTATGTTTGAGATAAAATGTCTGAAGGAAGGGGTCAAAGGGTGAAATCTCTCAAAAAAATATCCAAAATAATTTCTTGAAGGACAAAGTCCTAGGATAAAAGTCTTGAAAGGTAGGTGTGAAGGGAAAAAGGACCTAGGACAAAAGTCCTGAAGGATAAGTCTTAGAGGGGAAAGGGCCCAAAATAAAGCCTCTAAAGGTAAATGATCACTTAAAAAATGATCTAAGGGTCTACTTCATGGAAAAAAATCCTAAATGGTCTATGTCATAGGGTCAAATTATCTGGGATGAAAGTCCTGAAGGGTGGTTCCATAACGTAAAGGGCCATTACAAAACTTCCTAAAGCTAACCACAAAAGTCTTGAAGGGTAAGTGGTCACTTCAAAAAGGGATAAAATGTCATTTTCAAAATTTCTAAAGGGTAAGTGGCCTTAGAGGAATTGTTTTGTGATTTTGTGTTGGACAAAATTTCTAAAGGAATGGTTCAAAAGGCAAAGGTGTGGGATAAAAGTTTTTAAGTGTAGGTTTAGAACTTTGAAGGGCATTTCAAAAGTTATGAAGGGAAATTTAAAAATGCCAAATAGAAATATAAAAAAAGTGGAATGGATAGATTCACAAGGCCCAAAAGGTAGGTTAATTTCCTTAGGGAAAATGTCTAGGCAAGATTATATGTAAGAATAAGTCTGATTTAGGGAAATTATTTTTATAGAATTATTGTGGGGAAAATGGTACAAAAATAAAATTCCATTAGAATAAATGTCTAACACAATAAACCTAAATACCAATTCAAGTAGAATAAAATTTTTGGAGATAAAATCCCAATAAAATAAGTTTGAAAATAGAAATCCTAACAAAGACTCCCAAAGAAGGTTAGTTCGTTATAACATAATGCCAATGCTACCCTGTCAAAGTATGAAAAGGGATAATAATAAATATTCTTCTAGATTTTCCATAAACATATAGAAGAGGGGATCAAAATCAAGACCATAGTTTTAAAAAAGTGGGCCTCCATTTCCCTATGGAAAAAGGGAGGTGTTGGGTACAACAAATACTTTTTCCATAGGTCTTTTATACATGACACTTGTGTTGAACCAAGATAGTATCATCAAATTAACCATCCCAAACTAATTTTAGTATCTAGAGATCCATAATTTTTAGATATAAAATATAATAGTTGTTACAAAACTATCTTCCATCTTTATTATTACCTATTTTAGATCCAACACTATGTTAGCATTACAATAAACTAAATATACTACTTCCTTATTATTTCCCCACATAGCTTAGTTCTATTTTCCATATTAATACTATCTCAATGTTAGAATATAATTTTATTACTATATATTTGATTATAACCATTGTGACACTTCATTTATAAATACTCCTTTCATCAAATACAGGTCTAATAATAAGATAACCAATATCATTTTAGGGTTAAACACTAACTATGCTTCTAGGAGTCTGGAAAAGAGTATCTCTCTCCTTAATTATGATAAATAGTTGATTAATGGTTAATTATTATTATTATCACCAGTGGTAATATTTATAATAGTCCAATAAAAATTATGAAATTTTTATTTGATTACCATGATTAGGTAAAACCATATGGATTGACATTTCTTAAAATGTTGATTAAAAACATTGATTAATCTTTTTAACATAATAAGTAAAAAATGTTTAGGTAGGGTCGTTAACCTAAACTCAATTAGAAAGTTAGGGGATAGGTTAGATATTCAAGAGAGAATGAATATATTTTGGAGTAAACTAGGGCACAAAGTGATAAGGTGTTGATGATAATGTGGGTAGAAGGTTGTGTACAATGAAAACCCTATTGCTACAAGAGTTAAGTCATTTATATTTTTGGCATCCATGATGCCCAACCATTGTGGTCAGTTTTTGAAAATGATATTCATTTTTTAAAATGTATTAGAGGTTTATTAAGTATGATAGACACTAATTTATTATATAAATCACACATATGTAAAAATAAAAGGAGAAGAATAAATAGATAATGATAACGAAAAATACGAAGGTCTTAAAACATGAGTGTTTTCCACTAGGTAAGTTGGTTTTTATATCGTTCCTTTCCTTATAGATGTTTTACTATTTATTTTTATTGTGATTTTTAATTATAATAGAGGGTTTTAATTATATATAAGATACATTAAAAACCATATGGCTTTTCATAACTCCTCAAAATCCATACCCTTTACTAGGCCCTATATCATTGTAATATATATTTAACTACTTGTTATAGTAGTTTTATGCTTGGTAGAACAGTTGTGTTTTTTATTTACCATTTAAAAAAAATTAACAATTAGTTTTTATAGGTTTGGTCTCATATCACCATTACATGGCATTATGGATGATGATAATAATAAAATAAAAATGTAAGTTAAGCTTAATTGAGGTAGATTGTCTATTGTTAATGAAAACCTTAGTATATGTTGTGTTATTATTTTTATGTATCTCTATGGTATTAATTTATGTGTACTATAAACCCTATTTTTTTGTGGAAAATGGTATTATTTAACTTTAATATTTTATACTATATATATTTGGGTGTTTTCTTGTGAAAATCTTGTAATCTCATAATTGATGGATGGGTTGGTAAGGGCCACCGATGGATGAAATCATATTAAAATATTTTTTTCCTTAGTGATTATACAATGGATTTATATTATTTTAATAATATTGTTGAATATTTTACCATCTTTTATTTATTTTAATAATTTCATAAAATTAAAGTGCTAATGACCTTGTAACTTTGTTTTTTGATTCTAATATGACATAAGTATTATATGCATTTGGTTCTATTATATATCATTCCTATGATGTAACCATTTAAGGCATATAATTTTATAGTTATGAGTGGGATAATACTTGGTAAACTAGTTTTTGTTGATAGATGTATAAATATTGTATGGTATGTTTTGTATACTATTGGTTCCACTCATGGTATGTAGGAAATTGGTCATAGCATTCCAAGCTATACTTGGTAAATATAATTATATGCATAATATTTTTTAATACAGTTTTAGTTGGAAATAATATTTTTATATATTGAATTCTTAAAACATTTCCAATAATGAATTTTATAGTTGTAGTATTAGCATTGCTTTTTAGTAGATGTGATATAGTGATAGCATTATTTATGAAGGAATTCTTACCACTCTGAGCTATGATTTATTCTATATACTAATAGACTTTTGTAGTAATTTTTTAAATTGGTATGAAACGTGGATACATGCCTAAGTATATAGAGGTTACATTTTTTTAGGATAAAACTTAGACATAGTGGAATGGATTGTGGTATTGAGGCTCACTATGACATTTATCTATATGATTCTAATGGAATGTTTATTTATCTTTTTATGTTCAACTGACTGTGTATCAAGATACCACATTATCATTCATTATAAATAATGTATATTTATTTTTTCACATGTTTTTAAAACTATTATATTATTAACCTAATTTATATGAATTATGTTTTTCATCATATTTCAAGTCTTAAACTGATCCTTATTGACATTTATAATGGTCTATATGATATTGCATACCATAAGAAAATATCAATGAATATATATGATCTTAGTTATTGTTTAGATGAGTAATTTGGAAAATTATTCTCTACTTTGGTTGATTTTATGATTTAATCTAATTATTTCGGAAACTATAATTGATAAATATAAAATTAAATATCTCTAATTTTGACTATTTATAGTACCAATGGCCTATGGAATTTTTTTATTCATCTTGAATATGGATTTATCCTATAGTTGCATCAATAGATTGATAACTTTAACTATGATTATATAATGGAATCTCTCTTTATTTGTATTCCAATGTCTTAGTTACATTATTCATATTGAATATGGTTTTGTCATATAGTTTCATCAATATATTTGTAACTTGAACTATGATTATATAATGGACTATCTCTTTCTTTGCACTTTGATGTCTTATTTACATCCATGACTCAAAATAGAGTATGGTGGATACTTGACTTAAAATTTTAATTCAAAATTTATATATATGACTCTCTAGGTAAGTATAAAAAATTTAACTACATTACTATTTTTAATAGACTATTTCCAAACTATTTATCAAATTGATTTTTTCAATACTATAGTATTTTAAAATAGAATGAAGTAGTATCAGATAAATAAATTTACTATCATATGTATAAATATTAAATATCATTATGGATGTAAATGTTGATTTTTTATAATATTCATCTTCTTATGGAAATACATTCATTAAAGGTTTAGCACTGAATATTTTTAATATTGGTTAAAATTTATAATGAATTATGGATTTTACTTTTACATAAATTTTTTGGTTGTGTCTACTTTTTTCACTTACCCTAATAAGATGGTAAAAACTATAAATAATTTACATGAACAATTAAATGAGAACCCTACTATCATTACACTTTAAAATTTTTTATATATAGTTAGTTCAAAGGTAATACATAACAAGATTTAGGTACAACAATCTTATTATGTCTAATGTTGAAATAGCTAAACTAGTGGAAAACGTAAGTCATCAAATATTTAAATATATGATTGCCTCACTATAACAATGATTTCCTTATTTCAATATCTAAAGGGTTAAAGAGTATCATGGACATCCATTTTTATAGTTTTAACTCTTTTTTATAATTATTATTGGATGCAATCTTGATTTCAATTAGTAGCTAGTATTATAAATCATTAGGGCATGACATGATGATATGTCTATAAATATAAACCTTTTTCATTTTATACTATTGAATGTAATGTACTAGAATGAACTTTTAAAAATAAACTTTATTAAAAGAACATGGGTGGCAGTACATGACCTATGTAGGTAAATATTGGATTGAACGTAAGGTATATTTTAATGTGTTTGAATTAGTTATGGAATACCATGGTATAGAAATGGAAATAGTTGATTTAGAATAAAAAATAGAGTATGTTATTTTAATTATGGATTATTATTTAAATACTAAAAAAATTATTTATTTTATAAACATGAAATTTTATATTTGAAATAATATACATTACCAATGACATAATTTTGAATGAAATGTGTTCATAATACACAAAGAATCTTACCTTGAATAATTGATATTTCATTTCTCTTGAAAAAAGTTTTGCAATGAATATTAGAGAGTCAATGAAAAAACATTAAACAATTGATGAAGTAATGTGGAAACATGACGGTACAGTAATTATTTACTAAGAGTACTGAACAAAGATGACCTATATATTAATAATATAATGGGGAAATGATTTTTTATTTTATTTATAAATTATTTTATAAAAATCCATGAAGTGAATCATTTATATTTCATGATAAATTGATTTTAATTTATATTTAATTTGAATAAACTACTTATGTTTATGCTTATGTGTATTTTCAACTGAAAGATATATGTTTGATATTCTATTGACCATTTATGTCAGTGTGTAACCTAAATTTATTTTACTTTATCTATGATATGTAGACAACATTATTTATATTTTTGAATATATAAAGTTTTTGGAATAAAATATGCCTCATGAATATAATCACTTATTTGAAGAAGATTCATAGACATGAAAAGTTTGATTTTTAAGGTTTTGATTTTTTAGGTTGTGATAATGATACAGGATGATTAGAATACAATTAC
Source organism: Torreya grandis (assembly GCA_037957365.1). NCBI lineage: Eukaryota > Viridiplantae > Streptophyta > Pinopsida > Cupressales > Taxaceae > Torreya > Torreya grandis. Next base: position 1,658,117 of record JARHVA010004143.1, on the reverse strand, counting down.
CCCCACCTCCTTAAAACACTTATAAAAACACTTCTATACCACTTTAGTATCCCATGATGACCTTTATAGACAAATCTAACATGAAATAATATATAATTAACTAAAAATACTTTCATCTAGAGCCTTTCACAAGAAAGTATCCCACACCCTACCACTAATGTTACAATGAATGATCTCACTTCCACATTGGTAGGTTTAATTAGAGGTAGAGTAACCAACAATATCTATTATGTAGATCCTTAAACCAAGGGGTGACCTTAAACATCAAAATATAAAGTCATTCCTCATCCAACCCCAACCAAGCATCATCTTATTAACTATCAAAATACCAACTTGATCCACCCTCCATTGGATATATTCCAAGTTAAAACCATGGGGATCTACTTACTTATAGGATGCCCAATCATGTAAAATCCAATGTGCCCCCATATTATCAACCTTTGACCCAAGTTCCCATTAGAGGTTCCTACTCATATCCTCCTCAAAATAAAGTGATTACCAACAAACTATCACTCATCAATCCTCATACCTATGTGAAATATAATTTTACCCATGTGTGCTTGACCCTTATATGTATCATTTGGTGATCCTTCTTAAAAATAATTACCTCTTTATTATCACATATTTTATAAATTTGATTAGTTGGGTAAGTACTTTATAGATTACTATTATTTATATTTTAAACTACCATCTTTTCTTTTGAGTAGTTTTTTTACCACCTCTTACCCAACTCCTCTCCCTTAAACTTATCCTAACAACATTTAGTATATTTTATAACAATGGGTAATTATGTAGAATACTTTAAGGCACCTATCAATCACAGCATACAAAGGGTAATTTTATCATGTCCTTTCCTTGATCAATTCAAATATATTGGGGTATATATAAATACACATGTTAAGGCATAATCCATAATCATCAAAGAGATACTATTTTGGGATGGGGTAGTTACAAATATAATTCCATCTAATCTAGAAAGAATATATCTATATTGGTATTATCACCAACTTGAAATTTATATTCATCCTTCTACCAACTCATGGTTTAATTTTTAAAATAAGTTGGCATGAAAAAATTATATCAAACTAGTATATGAGAGTCCTTTCACATCAAAAAGACTCTACTATGACCACTCACAATTTTATTGAAATGTGATGGTAAGTAATTTTTGATGCCTAAATGTGTGCCATAGGTGCCCAGAGTGTTTAGTGAACACTTGTTGTTTAAAAATTCCTAAGAATCCAATGCATGAGTTGTAGGTTGTGGTAATAATATTACCTATTGGTGGAATACAGACAAAACAAGTGATTATTCCAAAATATTTATATTAGTTGGTGGTTGGAGCCACCATGGGGAAATAATAGATCTATGTAGAATATGTAGTAATTATGCAAAGAATAGTGAATTATGATCAACAAATAAATTAAGAATTAATTTAGGATGGATATTTATAATGACAAGCTAAACTAAGGTGATCCAAGTTAAAAAAGAAGTAAAAGGAAAGGTAGGGTAGAAATAAATGTTGTTGATCTTTATTATAGACATCATGATAAAATTCAAGTCTCATCCAAGTAGACACTTAAAATCAATGTATGATACAAAAAAACTTGAGCCTAAATCTTACCATACATCATGAAAAATCCTAAGGTAAAATATTTCAAATAAGAATAAATTTAATTTTAAATATTATACCCCTACAAGAAAATAACATTATACCAAAGGCAAAAAGAGTAAAGAAAATAAAATGAAACTAAAGAATTTCAGTCAACCTAGCATTGGCACAAGTTAGCAAATTTGTAATTAAAATTTCACACCAAGAATCCATAAGAACCATTCAAATTTGGAAATCAAAACAAATAAATGAGAGAGAAGCCATGAAAGCAAACATATAGACAAATACTCGACAATCTCTATAGACTTCCTTTTTTGTATTGCTTGCTCAAAGTTTACAAAGTAATTTTGGCTCTAAGAACTCCTTTACAAAATTTTAGAACTACCTTTTATATAAGTATTAGGTGGTATATAGATCAATTGTAATATACAAATGTATAATTAGTAAGGATAACTATCCTTTTTCTACCAAGTTTTATACATACTTGATTTTCTAAAATAAACCAACCTAGAGGCAAATATGTTAAAAAACTAGCATATGCATTTACAAAAGAATATTTCATTTTTAAAATGTTATAATGCTCTACAAAATTGGAATATTATTTAATTTTTAGGTGGGCCTTACACTTGGGAACTTGCTTGTTGTTGTTAAATGAGGTTCATAGCCTTTTGATGTTCCCCATTAACGAGTCCCAAATCTATAGCTAGCCTTAGGAGAAACTAATCTTACTTATCAACTAGATCATTCAACTACATATCATTACTAGCCATATAATACTTAAGATTTTGGCCTCCATTAAGCTTTCTCCTACATTGAGGATCATGTCTACAATCCTACTATTATTTATCCCAGACTGGCCTTGACTCTTGCCTTTATACATTTGCCTTTTTAAGCATAGAAGATATTAATTTTTTTCTCTTTATTATTACATGGTGATTATTTGGAATCTATCTATAAATTTCATGGAAGTTTTCATAAATTATTTCAAATTACTGGCTATTGTTAATTAAAATTTGACCTTTTATTTCACATTGTCATATCATTGCCCATGGATTAATGCAGGTCATTTGATTGCAATATAAGACCTAACCTATTATTGGTTGTCTTTGTATCAATCCCTATGATTTTTCCATTTTCCACCCTCATGTGATTTATAAGTTATGTACTCTATGTCAATTTCATATTCAATGCATGTTTGACATGTGTCAATCCTATGGGCTCTCAGAGCTCCGCTAAATGGTCATCAGTGATTTCATGCCATTGGATAATTTAGTAATAATGATGTACAAGAAATTTATCCTATTATATATGTGATCTTGAGTTAGTACATGACTATAGAAAGTAACTTAGGCTAAAATATTCCAAGCTATGTTTATTTCATGAAAGACATACAATAAACTTAAGTAAAAGTATTTCATGCTATGTTTTGAAACGTGATATAAAGTGGCACCTTCAAATGATATAAAATACATCACTTTTCAATAAAATTTTAGATGATATTGGATTTGATGCTCTCATGGATGTCAATGATGGCCTTTTAGATGTCAAATGAAATTCATGAGAATACTGAATTTAAGCTCATGAAGTTCTTGTATTCTATAGATCTCAAATTCAATTCACTCCATCCAATTAAAAGAAATAATGAATCAAAAATTGTTGATCGTGATTTGAGTATTTTCACATCATTGGTTCAATTTAATGTGTAGGACCCTTTGTTATTAATTTTTGAATGTGGGAGTCCCATGTGGTGACCCCATGAGGCATCCTAGGCTTTTAATTTATGGTCATTGCATTCACTCCATTGTATCCTCAATTATAATGAGGTAAGATACATTGATCATGATCTCAATGCTCACACATTATTGGTAAAAAAATTAAATGATTAGTTTAGTCAGGCTTCCTTCACTCTGTTGGATCAGGATTTGTGATGAAGCATGGACCATCAGATCTATAAAGAATCAAGGTAATTAAGTTAGGAATTCGTTAGAAATAAAACATAGGATAAAGTGTTAAGACTCAGGGCTTCTTAATGTTGAAAAACATGAATGAGGCCTTAGAATTAATACTTTAGGTTAAAAGGGTAACAAAGGGGGGGCATGCTAGAAAAATCAAAAAGACCCTACCAATATGAAAGTTAGACTATGTTGGAAATATAAGGAATAAAGATGGGGGCAATAAAAGGGAATAGGCATAATTTTTTGGCTAAGGTTTGGTCATGTTAAGAAACATGACTAGGGTTTAACATGAAAATTGGGGGTTAAGTCCAAAATAAATTTGAAATATTCCCACAAAAAAGTGTTGCTACCAATATTTGAAATTAAAGTAGGGGTTCAAGTTGGGGTTTGCTAAAAGGAGGGTTTCATTGTATGAAACTAACAATGAGATTCTTCATATCAAGGGATAGTAAAATCCTAAATGAATATAAAAGGTGAGGATATATGTATTATTTATTCATAAGGCCTCCATTAAACCTATAACTTATCACATGAAGGGCAACCATTAGCAACATTAGGTAACCTTAAAGCAAAATTACAAACTAGTAGGCCAACTTTATCATAGTGGATGATATTCAAATTCTAATATTGTTCAACATAATCCATGCTTTTAGTGTTAAGTTCAATGTATCTCAAGGGTCCTAATTTTCAAAAAAATGGGGGTATGTTGACCTAAATAAATGGTGACTTCTGAAGGAAAAATAAAAATATGTTAGAAATTAGAATCTCTAGTTTAGAAAAGTGATTAGGTCACCTATTTTACTTGATTTATGCCATCATCAAGATTAATTTATGGTTGAAACAAGCTCTGCACATGCAGAGTTAGGGTCAAACCTTAAGACATAATGATGTGTATACACTAAAATTACATCACACACATGCATAACTCCTAGTGTTGAAACCCACCTTGATCCCATTTTAATAATTAGCCTTCCTAACCCATATTTTCACCCCTCACACATTTAATTAATTTAAATATATTTAATTAATTTAATTAAAATCTACTTATGCAACCTTACTTGGCCACCTCATCGTAAGATTAATTCTTATCCTCTGAGTCACCTCAAGACTTAGTCCCCTAATCCTAAATACCCATGACATTTTCTCACCCCTAACATAAATTCCTAACTAACTAAGTTATTCTTAACCAAACATTTATACCATTTTATAATAGATATAACACTTGGCAAGAGAAGGAACATAAAATAGGCTAAAAATAACCCTTATACCTATTCTCATATCATTGACATTGGTCAACCCTCGATAAACATTAGTGGGATCATCGATGTCAGTTACTTAAGCCAAATTCCAAGCTAATATTCAGGTTAGAAAAAATCAATCATTCACATACAATTTTTTGGCACTCAACTTTATACATGTAGGCTTACCATTACTATGCACAAATCAGTCTAGATTAATAATTGTTATATTGCATAGATTTTGGATTTTTATGAATTGATAGTACACACTTGTATTTTTTGTTCACATATTTCTTGAACATGCCTCATCAAATTCATCTATCTGGCACTCATAGTTCATCCATTTCACTGGCTAAGTATATCTCTATGTTTTGTAATTCCTTTAAATATTAATTTTATAATTACTTTACATTATACTATTTATCATTTTATGAATGTCTCAAATCTCCTTATAAAGGAGTTGTAAAACTCATTTGCCTATTTCCCTCAACTTTAAACATACCAACCTTCTATTTAGACCCACCCGAGTCTTACCCACTTCCTTAGGACTCTTCCCAACCTCAAAAGCTTGACCAACATCCACCTCCTAGCTTATAAAAGTTTCCTACAATATTTTGGTAACCTACTTCCCCTATCAACATCAATCACATAATCGACATTACTCATATTTACCAAAATTGGCATCCTTGTCAATGTTGGTGACTATGTATTTCCACTAACCTCCCTGACCCTACCCAAACAACTTCCAAAAACATAAATAAGTCACGTTACCTGCACTATGTCAATCTTTGCTATACTCAGACTCCAAGAGTGGTATGAATATCTCTCTCTTACTCATGTATTACCATTTTGTTTCAAAAAGTGGACTGTCATCCCTAAGGAAGTTTGACACTTCCAAGAATAATCACATAGCTTGGTAGCACACTCATATATCTACTAACAAATATTTTTTTGTGGTAGTGCTTTCTTATTCATAGGTATTCCTCCCTAGCAAAAAAGGAGTGTCAAACATCATCTTTATATGCTGCACAACCAATATGGGTTCTCTCTAATCTTTAATCCCGACCCTTCATCTCTATTTCTCCTTAAACATCAAATAGATTCAAAATTTAGTGAAACATTTTTATCATGCCTGGTGGGACACTAGAGTTTTCCTTGGGTTCATTACTTATTTTAATCATTCATATAGCTTCATTATAGTGAAAATTTCATTCCTTACACTTTCTCCCTCTTTTTTCCTTAAAACAAAATATTCAACATTTTATTTTCTATTTAAAGGTAATAAAATGAAATTTCTTCTTCCTTGCCACTCTTCTCTTTCTTTTGTCTCTAAAATAAACTTATCATTTTTCTTGCATGTTAAAAAAAATATTATTTATCTCTTTCTTGAATGCACATTAGGATAGTGATATTCATTATCTTATCCTATTTCATCATTATTTTAATTTGAATCAACACACTTCAAATTTGGGTTTAAAAATTAATGCACTTCATTATTTACTTGCTACAAATTAGCTCACCTAGTTAATTACAGGCATTATGAATGAATCATAGTACACCAATGTTACACTACCAAATCACACTCATAAAAACAAACATCCTAACTCACCTAAGATAAGGCCCATTAGGATTTCATCACCTAGTGGATCACATTACCCTACTTGGCTATCCTACTTAGATTTCACCACTAAAAGGAGAACCCACTTTGTTCTCTAGTAGAGTATAAACTCTAGACATAAGGTATATTCTGGATAAGTGGCTTGGCCTAGATTTAGCTCTATGAAGTGTGGGGAACAAGCTCTTATAACAAGCCACCTACCTAGTATAACATAGATTTATTCTTGAGCACCAAAATTAACCTAAAACCATCTCTCGATTATTTTTTAGTACCTTCCATAACCAAACTCTCATCTCACTATTTGATTAAATCATAAGCCAACATGAGACTAAAATTAACCTCAAGGAGTTCATGATTAGTGGGTGTATATTTGTTTCTATTTTCTATTACCTCCTATATTTTTGAGTTGGTAAGGACATGTTTTCATTGATTTACAAAATCAACACTATTCATAATAGTGAGGTTATATAACCTATTATATTAGGTTTTTTGAGTGTTCATCTTCCTTATATAGACCTCTTGAATCCTTTATTTTACCTATATTTTTCCTCTAGGTTTCTAAAATGTTGGATTTTTCATCTCCTAGGACTCCATAGTGACTGACATTGATTAAATCTACTAATCTTAGTAGACTTTAATCTACTAACATCGATCAAGTGACCGACATCAGTGACTATGTAGGTTGGTTATTTTTAGTTTTCTCACAACAAAAAGCTAAAATAACCTACCTACCTACACCCAAATCTAGTTTTTCCTCACTCTATCACTAATATAGAGATCTAATATTGTTATACTTCTTACATGGTACTGATGTGAAACTAAGCCAAAATTATAGTGTATTACATAAGCTAGCAACCACTTCTACCTTCCCCTCTTGTTTTTGATTCTATCATGGAACATAGTTTAGATATAGAGCATACTCCCAACCCTAACAAAATTCCCATTGTTCTTAAAGGAGATCAAGATTTTGTTAGATTTCTTAATAACAATGTGGTAGCCTTCCAACATTACCTTACAATGAGCCAAACCCACAATTCTTTGGGTGACCCACTATATGGTATGCCAACTTCTTTGATGGAAATAACTTTAGTTTCAACTATCTCCACTATGTTCCCCATGGTTACTCAAACAACCACTTCAACAAGTAACCTAACCATAAATAATGTCCAATGTTTAGCATTGCCAACCATCTAGTCTCACCTAAATCCTATTGTGACTTCTAGGCTTTCATAACCACAAGCAATTTAGTTAAGTCTAACCCCATTTTAGAATTTTGTGGTACCCAACCCATCTACTCTCACACCTATAATTACATGAGTTATGACTCACCCTTCACCTAATATAACCATGCCAATAACCCAACCTACAATAACAACATTTAATCAAAGTATTGTCTCTAACATAGTAGGATAATCCCCTTTCATTTCTGCCCACCAACCTATGACTCAATACCCCTATATTGCATCAACATAACCACAACAAGCCATGTCATACACTACCTCTACTTCTTATCAATATCCCTATAACTTATGGGGTATCTCCCAAACTAATCCCCCTCCAAAACTCTTTAGGATGGTAATAGACAACATGTCTAGTCTAGACACATCCGTGTCAGGTTTGAAGAATGTGTTATCTTATGATTAGATATGAAATGAGCCCATCCATTCCTTCTATGCCTATTCACCCTTATCTAAGCCAATGGTAATTCCCCAAATTTACTCATTTCTAGAGTAAAGAGGGCCCATAATAGCATTCGTGAGCATTTAGACATTTTTGTTATTTAATAGGGCACAATGATGCATTAATACTTTACATCTTCCCTATGTCTCTTTTGAGTGCTACCCTAGATTGGTATAGCTCTATAACTCAACACTCCCATTTCTCATTTACCCAACTCACACAATCATTCCTAAACCATTTATCTATCAACATTTATAAAAAGGTTTCTATTATAGACCTTTATTCTATTAAATAATTTGATGATGAATCTATCACAAATTTTGTCACTCACTAGAGAGGCTTAATCAGTCAACTCTCCTTTTGTTTACCCCAACTTGAGCTTATTGATCTCTTCTCAATGGCATGTACTAAGCATATTTCATCCACACTCTGAGTACAAAATTTTTGCACATTTGATGAAGCATTTACAACAATGTGAAAACTTGAAATCCAAGCTATAGATGAAGACAGAGTCAAGTTGCATAGAAAGAATGCCAATTCCAAATCAAATAACTCTTCTTCTAAAACATCTCCTTCTAACCAAAAATATAAAGGCTCTACTAATGTAGTGGTCATTAAATTAGCTTCTTCCACAAACATGAATCAACTTAATTCCTCAAACTCATAAAATCTGACCAAGTAATTCTAACAATGGTATGAACAAAGATTATACACTCCCATTGGGGAGTCATTAACTTCTATTTTAGAAAAACTATTACAATAGGGAGCCATAACCCTTCCTCCAATCAAGCCTCTTATATAGTTTGACCCCTCCCATCCTATTCCTACATGGTACAAGGCGTATGAGTTTTATGGCTACCATCGAGTCAATGGCCATATTTCTAATAACTATAAAACATTCAATAACATTATTCAAGACATTTTTGATAGTGGTGATCACATCTTAGATAACCCTAATGCACCTACTAATCAAAATATGGATGTGTTCAAATAGCCTTTTCCTAACCATTCACCCAACCAAAATATTCTTCAAAGAATGAATAATAACTCATGTGATCATAATATCCATATGGTTAATATACTCTTTCCTTTACCTCCAGTCTAACCTTTTCTACAACAGGAGGGACCCATTTTACCTACTCCTCCCCCATAATTAGTGGAGTTTATTTTTCTAATCTTTCCCCCTTAGGTAGAAGATCTTAATTCACCTATTCCACTCCCATGTGAGGAAGGGCCTCCTTTACCTCTCCTTTTTCCACAAGAGGATCATATATTGCTAGTTCCTTTTGTACCCACTTTACCTATCCTCTTACCACTTGAGGGCCATGCCTTACCCATTCCTCAACTACATGTTGAGGGGAACATCATTCCTATTTTATACCCTTTTGAAGAACCTTATTCACTTACCTTTCCTCCACTGATGGAAAGTATTACCCATCCACTCCTCTTTCACACCTAAAGGAGCTAGTGTTATCTTCCCCTACATTAGATGAGAGACCTATTATGCCTACTCCAATTCAGGAAATTTTATCACTTCTTTTACCTATAGAAGATCATCCTTTACTTGTTCATCACCCACATTTAAAGGGATAGATTATACCTATGCTCTACCCCCTTGATGATCCTTCTTTACCTACCTCTCCCCCACCCATAGAAAACCATGCCTCTTCTCCCATCTCTATCGAAGAAAACCCCATTACGCCTCTTTCTCATATTTGGCCTGAGGTAGCAAAGGCCAACAATTTATCTCTTTTTCAATCACCTATGTCTTGTAAATAAGTAATCATAAGGTATGCATCAACTTCATATAAACCCTTCTCATAGTTAGTGGAAAATATAAATCTGTTTGACTCCATGAAACTAGATCATGTGGCATTTTGGGACCAATTTAAACTCCTTATCCTACACAAAAAATGTCATCCTCTACTACCAATCCTCTCGCTACCCTTTACCGTATGGTCTTTGACAAATTTAAGGCTTCTTCACCAAAATCACTAGTAGCTCATCTTTCTACATCAAAACCCTCACCCTCATAGGCATTTTCCACATTAAAGTAGAGAATTGTTTTAGGCATTCATTTGGTCTCTAACATAATTCATCCATAGGTGAAATTAGATATAATTCTCCAACCAAAAGTTAGAATTCCATGGGATAAAATAAGGAAGAGTGTTAAGCTTCCTAGATCTTGTTGATCCTTCCCTCTTCCACCCTCAATTTTTCCATCAATTTTGGGACGACATCCCTCTAATCTAGTTGCAGTATCACTAATCCAAGTGAAACTAAAGGATAAGTTACCTCCACTACTACCTATACCACCTAGTAGGCATTTCACATCTATAACCATAACACCTACCACTAAGAAAGTGTTAGTAAAACACATGGAATACATGGCTCCACCACCACCTAAAAATGTGCCACACAAAATCACCCTCATGACTCCTAAACTAAATAGGTGTCCACCCCCATTACAACAACAAATGCTAGCCCACTCGTAGACTCTTATATATTTTTCCTATGCTATTTGTTATAATCCTCCATAATAATCCTTCCTCTTATTAAGCCTTATAACCCTCTTAAACTAAAGCCATCTTGTTTTGATGATACACAAGTGTGTTTATATCATCTTATGCCTAGACACGATACTAAGAGTTGTAAAGCTCTCATGACAATCATTCAGTAACACTTTGATATCGACACTCTCTTTTTTGATACTCCCATTAATCTTCCTATTATTCTACCCATGGAATCCATAATGTTTCATACCATTCCACCTAAATTGAAACCTAAAGATGTTGTTATACCCCCTTTACCACCTCCTTCACCTATGTTTCAAATCAGCATGGTTAATGTGGCCACACAGTCATAAAATCAAAAAGATAAAGGTAAATAAAAGGTAAATTCCCCTTGGTCTCATCCATTCTCAAAAGACACTCTTGCTTTGAATCCCAAGATTTCTATCTTGGGTATTCTTAAACTAACATCTTCTGAAGTTATTCAAAACTTGATGGTGAAACAACTTCACCAAACCCCTATGAAAATGTCCTTAGATGAGTTAATCCAAGACTCACCCCATCACCATCAAACTTTGATTATTACCTTGAATGTTGTTGAGGTACGACCTGATGATCCCCAACATCTTACAACTTTGGTCAGCTTTCTTAACACCATCTCCCTAATTTCCTTTAGTGATTCAAAAATTCCACTTCAACACCTTGAAGATTAGGATTCTACCCTTATTATCACCACATATATCAATCAAAATCATATTAAAAAATTCATGAACAATGGAGGAGATAGTATTAATATTATCTCCACTCATGCCTACAAATAGCTAGCCCTTCTTGATAATTGCATGTCTCAAATTGATGTAGTGCTTTGATCTTTTAATGACACCATAACTACTATAATGGGCACTATTGTCTTACATATCTGTGTGGGTCCCCACACAATTCTTGAGTTATTATATTTTGTAGAAGGAGATTTCTAATACAACATAATACATGGATGACCTTGGATACATGATATGCTCTGTGTTCCCTTGACTTTGCATCATTGTGTGAAGTTTGAACACAATGGGTAAGTGCATGTTATTGCTATCAACCCACCTCCTCTCAAAACATGAAATATGACTTGTATCCCCAATTATGCTCTCATTCCATTAAATACATCATCTCTTATGAATTATACTTTTGAAGCTTCCACAAGCTCCACTACCTCAATTATAAAAATACTGAAAACATAAATCCCTGACAAAGACCCCATGGAGGAAACTTTCAAATGTCTATCACTCAAAGAATATAATTTTTTGACACTCAACATGTTTCATACTCCACAAGAGTATGTAAAAACTCATATTCGCCCTAATTATGATCCTTGTACTGGGATGGTTATCCTTTATGGTCCCCCTAATCTTAAAATTGATTTCACATATGGGGGAGTTGATCGAGCTCCCACTGTTGATAATCCATCCTCTTCACCATAACCATTTACCTATGAATTCTCTTTTTTGGGTAATCCTATCTTCTCTCACACCTATCTTTATGTGTGCTTGGAAAGGATTTTTTTGGGTAATTCTGAGTAGGGTGTTCATACACCCATTGAATATCCCACCAAGAAAACCATTAAAAATAACAAAAAGAGGCATGGAGTGGATTTTGATGAACCAAATAAACTCACCAAAGCTTTTTATATACTAATTATCAAAGATATAGTCTCTCCTTCTCCATCGTTTCCTCCACCATCACCTACCAAATTAGAGGTATTTATACCTCCTATTTTTTTCAATAAATGCCATCCATTTGGACTCCCTCACCATCACTTGGTTAAGGAAACAAGCTCCCTTCCTCTTATTCATGTTCAAATGATTGATGAAGACTCTCCCACTATCAACATAGTCCAATGTCAAGATGATGATGATATTCTCACATACATGGGTGTAGATGATTCTTATATTCAATAGTCACTCCCATTGCAAACATAAGATATGTTAAATGAATCAACCATTGACATCAATTTTCCCTCTCATGATAACCTTCATATCCCTAAGATTGGTCAATCTTTCAACTCCTCTAAGCAAGTTAATTATGCCACATTTCTTAATAACCATAGCAAATCCTTTACTTTGTCTTATAATGACATTGATGGTATCAACCACTCTATCATCACCCACAACATTATCACCAACTGAGATGCTAAACTTGTTAAGAAAAAGCTTCAAAAAATGCATCCTTGTATTACTCTTCTTGTCAAATAAGATATCCAATGCCTCCTTTCTATTAACCTTATTCAATGTATCAACTACTTTTAGTGCGTTTCTAATATTGTTTATGTCACCAAAGTGATAGGGGGAATTTACATCTACATCGACTACCATGGCCTAAACCTCGCTTGTCTAAAAGACAACTTCCCTTTACCAAGTATCAACTAAGTTATTGATCTAATAGCTGGCCATGAGATGCTATCACTCATGGATGGGTTCTTAGGCTATAATCAAATATGGGTTACTCCTAAGGATCAACACAAGACAACTTTTATTACCCCATGGGGGAATATCTATTTTTGGGTCATGCCCTTTGGTCTGAAGAATATTGGTGCCACCTACTAATGCACCATGACTTACATCTTCCATGATCTCCCACACAAAATTATGGAAGACTACATAGATAACTTATTGAGAAAGTCTAAACTTTGCCAAAATCACTTTATGATTCTTAAAATCATGTTCACTCATCTCCTCCAATATAAAATTTGACTAAACCCAAAAAAATGTCGTTAGTGTCCTTTTTGATAAGATCTTATGCTTTATCATTTCTCTCCATGGTATTGAAGTTGACCCTGCTAAAGTTTGAATAATAATCAGCATGTATCCACATATTAATATCAAATAACTACACAGCTTGCAAAGTGAGATTTGATCAATCTACCATTTCATTTCCTAGTTGTTGAATCATTACCAACCCTTTCACCATCTTCTCAAAAAATATGTCTCCATCCATTAAAATCAAGATTTCTAGGAAGCCTTTGACGTACTCAAATGGTATTTCCTTTCCCCAGTAGTTCTTATTCCACCTAAGTAAGACTAGCCTTTCTACCTTTACATCTCTATAATAGACCATTTTCTAGGTATTATGACTACACATCAGGATGATCATAATTGATAACAAGTGGTTTACTACATAGTCTACACACTTATTGATTATGAAACTCGATATACCCATATCAAAAAGCTTTGTCTCACATTGGTCTTTATAGCTTCCAAGCTCTGTCATTACCTTTTAAATCACAAAGCTTATGTTGTCACCCATACTAACCCCCTTGAATACATGCATTCCAAGCCATATCATAACTAATGTGTAGCTTAGTGGCTCATGTTCCTTGTTGAATTTGACTTGGAATTTATTAAACAAAAGTCTATCAAGGGAAAAATGATCACTAACTAGTTACTTTTCACCCCTTTACCTAATAACCAACCTTCAAACCTTGAATTACCTGATGAATCTATCATAATGCTCTCCAAAGATGGCATTTGATATCAAGTGATGATGTTATTTAATGGGTCTAAATGTCAACATGATGGGGGTGTGGGGGTCATCTTCATCCCTCTTGATGCCGAGCCTATGCCTTTATCATTTAAACTAGATTTTGAATGAACTAATAATATGGTTAAATATGAATCTTTGATCTTAGGGCTTCAAATGACTATTTTCTTTGATGTCAAATCAATAACCATTTTTGGTGACTCCCATATAGTGGTTAATTAGGTTAATGGTTCCTACCTATACAAAAATTAAAGTTTTCAATGATATAAACATCATGTGGATACGCTATTAGAATCATTTGATTCCTACCTCTTGCAAACTATTCCTTAATCTAAAAATAAGTTTACTGACACAATAGCTTCACTTGCTTCACACATACCCTCTTCACCTTCTTCTTCAAAAATATATGTCATTGTATATCACTTAACATTTCCCTCATATGAAGTCAAGGAGTGAAGGAGCAGAGGAGTGGAAGAGAGATACGTGTGGAATATATTTGAAACTAGTTTTTTCCCACTTGGTTGGGCCCCCTAAGTGCAACAGGTAGGACCACAGATCCAATGGAGGTCACTGTGGGTAGCAGTACCTTTGGGGATCTGTCCAAGAATCTATTAGGGGATAGTCCATCTAATGGATGGTAGAAGGCACTCATAGGTGAAAAGACATGTCCATCAAAATGCATGTTGAGCCTCCTTGTTCTCTCAGAGGGCAAGGCATTGAGTATCCCAGATGATCTAGTGGAGGAAATAGTGGCATCCATGGACCTTACACTGGTTGGTAAGTTTTTTTATTTTCATCCTAATATCAAAATGCTTAGAAGATGGATTTTATCTAGGTGGAAATTCAAAGGTAGTGTTTCAATCAAAACCATGGCTATAGGTCTATTCCTTTTTAGATTTATGAATAAGGAGGACATGATTGCTACCTTTGCTGGAGGTCCCTGGCTATTTGGACCACATTCTCTAGCCTTATGCTCATGGAAACTAGGATTTGATCCTATCTCAGACCTCAATAAGACAACACTTTCTTGGGTAAGATTACCATGATTCCCTTTGGAATTTTGGGATGAAAAAATCTTCATAGCCATTGGAAATTCTACTGGTTAATATGTCACCTTAGATCATATAACCAAAACTAAGTCTAGATGTGTGTTTACTAGACTCTATGTTAATGTTGAAATAAATAAGACTCTCCCTATGTCCATTAATCTTAACTCTAAATATGGAACTTGGACTCAGCTAATTACTTATGAGAATGCTACCACTTTTTGTCAAATATGTAAGAGGAAGGGAAATCTAATGACATAATGCAAAGTGAAGCAAAGGGGGATGAAAGAGGATTCCCAGAATGTAGAGGAGGATCAAGTGAACAACAAGCAAGAAATATATAATAATGTGGAAATTCTTGACAATACAAGAAAAGGAGAGGAGGGCAAGGGAAAGGAGGCTACCCTTAATAGTGAAGGTGAAGTTTTCCCAAATAAAAATATAGGATTAGATGATAGTTAAAAGGCTACAAAAGAAGGAGAGGAGGAGAAGAGAAAGGAGGGTATCATCAGTAGTGAGGGAAAAGAGGTCCCAAAGGAGAATATAGTATCTGATGAAAGTTACAAGGCCACAATTAACATAGTCTACACTTTTGATAAATAGACTAATATGTTTAAAGAAGGGGTAGGAGGGGACCTTTTACTAAAGGAAGTCAATGAAGATGACACAGTTTCAAGGATTGGATAAGAGGAAGTAACACCTAAAATTCACACTCAATGAGTACCAAATCCATAGTCAAATATAGACTTTTTTTGTGATCTAGAAGATGGAGGCCAAGTAGGAAACTACTTGGCAATAGGGGTAGTAGGACAAGATGGCAGCAATGAACATGAAGAATGGGTTACCCTAAAGAAAAATATCTAGAAAGGTAAAATATATGCAGATGTTGGTATTGAGCCCAAAAAAGGGAGGCCAACCCTAATGGAAACAAGAAAAAGAGAGATTGCTAGGGAGATTGCCAGTGGAAAACAGAGAACACTAGAGTCCCAACCCTCCAAACTCTCTAAATGAGAATATTATCATGGAATTTGAGGGGATTTAATAGTCCCTCAAATAAATTTGAGGTTAAAAATTGCATTTTATATAATAAAATAGATATTCTATTACTCTAAGAAATGAAGATGAAAGAGGAGAATTTTGCAAAAATTGCTGACTATATATGGCCTAAGGCAGCTTTTTGTATTAGTCCTACTGAAGGAGCTTCAAGAGGGATTGCCACTATGTGAAATAGTGTTAAAATCCAAGGATCTCTTATGGTCCATCATAATCACTTTTTGATTACCAATTTTTCCATGAATTCCTTGAACTGGATGTTGGTAAATGTTTATGCACCGAATAACAGAGCTTTGAGACATAAATTATGGATAGATTTGAGTAGCTACAAGAATAATCCTTAGAATTCGAAATGGATGTTAGCCATAGGTTTTAACACACCTTTATACCCTTCTAAAAAATATGGTGGAATTATTGATTACTCGGACATCATGTTTGACTTTGTTGAATTCATCAATGATTGGGGATTATTGGACATAGAGCTGCAGAACCAAAATTTTACTTGGACCAATAGAAGAAGAGGATATCAAATGATTCAGGTTAAATTAGATAGATTTTTGATATCAAGCAATTGGAATGATTATCATAATATGCAGGCACAGGCTCTACCCAGAACCATGTCTGACCACTACTTGATTATCCTCACCTAGAGAGATCAGGGACATCACAGACCTCCTCCATTCTATTTTGAAGCTATGTGGATTAAACACAAAGGTTTTAGACAAATAGTGGCTCAATAGTGGAATATTACCATTCAAGGTACTCCCATGTTTAGAATATTCAAGAAACTCCAGCACATTAAACAAGAAGTTTATGGCTGGAATAGATACAATTTTGGGCAAGTTTTCTAGGAAAAATATATATAATGGAAAACTCAAGGCTATTCAGCAACTAATTGATCAAGGGGATGACTCTAAAGTCACCTTAGAAGAAGAGAATAATCTATCTTTATAATAGAAGAATATGATGGAAAGGGAAGATGTTTTCTAGAAATAAAAATCTTGTGTTCAATGGGTCAAAGAGGGTGATAGGAACACTGCTTTTTTCATCTCTCAACTATGAAACATAGAAAAGCCAACTCAATAACTAAGCTTGTCATAGATAATGGAGACATTATTAATAAGGATAATGAAATAGGGGAGCAATCTAGGGTGTTCTTTTAGAATTTGCTTACGGAAGAAAACAATAATGATAGAATTGATAGATCTATGAGTCAATTCATTGATAAAATCCCCTGTTTGATAACAAAAGGAGACAATCTAGAAATGTTAAAGCATGTATGTGATGAAGAAGTATATGCTATTTTATTCTCCATGGGAACTTTTCAATCCCTGAGTCTTGATGGCTTTCCTCCTATATTCTTTTAAGAATATTGGGAGATTGTTGGAGCGGACCTCATGGCTACAGTTCATGATTTTTCTAGATGTTGAAAACTTTTGAAACAAGTCAATAATACCTTCATTGTACTTGTTCCTAAAAAATCTCAACCTTTACACCTTGCTGATTTTATACCCATTAGCTTATGCAACACTGTGTATAAGATATGTAGTAAACTATTGGTTTTGAGAATTCAAACCTTGCTTGACAAAATTATCTCTCCTGCTCAAAAAGGTTTGATCCTAGGCAGACAGATTCTTGATGCTATGATCACCACACATGAGACTATCCACTCCATGGATAAGAGTAAAATCCCTAGGATGGCCCTCAAGCTTGATATATCCAAAGCTTATGATATAGTCTCATGGACTTTTCTATTCCAAGTGATTAGAAAATTTGGGTTTAATGATAAATTGTCTTGCTTATTATGGAATGCGGTCTCTTCTGTTAAACTCTCAATGTTGGTTAATGGTGTTCCTAGAGGTTTTTCCCCTTCCTCAAGAGGAATTCATCAGGGAGACCTTCTCTCCCCATACCTATTCATCATTATGGCTAAGGCACTGGGAAGATACATACAAGCTGATATAGTTGCAAAAAAGCTAGTAGGCATCAAACCTACCTCTTCCCTTCATCTTATGGTTATACAGTAGTTTGTGGATTATACCATCTTATTTTGTATCTCATTAGTGATCAAAGCTAGAAGATGGAATAATATACTTAATGATTATGCTAGAGACTCGGGACAAAGAATAAATTTCCAGAAAAGTAATGTGTACTTCTTTAACACTCCCAATGAACTTAGACATATAAGCATTGATATATTAGATTGTGCTAAGGCTGGCCTACTAGCTACCTACCTAGGTTTCCCACTCTTGGTCAAAGAGGTATCTTCATGTTTTTGGAATGGTATTGTGGAACATACATAGAGGAAACTTCTTGGGTGGAAGAGGAAACTACTCACTAGTGCAGGTAAGCTGCTACTTCTTCAGACATCCTTGCAAGCTATTCCTACTTACTTCATGTCTATTTTTTAAATTCCTACATATTTTGCTAAAAAATTGGAATAGATCCAAAGGAAATTTTTATGGATGGGAGTGGAAGACAAACAAAGAATGTTTTTAGTCAGATGGGAAAAAGTGTGTCTCCCAAAATCTCATGGTGGACTTAATATAAGATCCATCAGGAATATGAATAAAGCCCTCCTCTCAATAGTTAGTTGGAATTTGATTCACAACAAAAATGAGTGGGGGAAATAATGTATGCCAAATACATGCATAACATTGATGATTCCAACTTTTTTCAATAGGCAAGATTACCCTAAGGGTCTATGATATGGAATAAAATGCTAAAAAGTAGAAGTCTTCTCAAACAGGGAATTAGGTGGAAGCTTGGAAATGGCCAGTAGATTAAATTATGAGAGGATAATTGGTTAAGGGACAAACCTCTCATCTCCCAATGAAACTATGGAGAAATTATAGGCCTGACTAGTCAGTTCTTTGGTGATAGGGTTAGTGATTATATGGAAAATAACAATGGGATAAGGAGCTAGAAAAACCTTTTAGATTGTTGTGTGCACATGCTTGAGCTTATCCCAAGAATTTAAGAGATCTAGTAATGGGTTTAGGAGATCAAAATCCCACTCTTCCCTTGGGAGGATGAACAATACTGGTGGCTGGATAAGAATGGATCATTCTTTATCAAATCTGTCTATCATTTGCTTACACCTAAAGCTCAGAATAAGGAGGTATGGAAAAAGATTTGGAATCATAAAATCATTTCAAAGATTAACTTGTTTTGGTGGGCTATTTCCCATAAAAAATATCCTTACTCATGACAACCTTCAAAAGAGGGGGTTTACATTTGTCAACAGATGTTTTCTATGTGGTTCTAGAGAGGAATCAGTTTCACACCTATTCATACACTATGAGTTTACCTGGGATTTATGGGGAAAAATACTTAACAACTTTGGCATTGAATGGGTTTTCAATTCTGACCTTAAATAAGTAATTCTTAGCTAGAACTCAACCTTCACACATCCCTGGATTGAGGAACTATGGAAGCAAACTCTACCATGCTTTAGCTAGACTTTATGGAAAGAGTGAAATCACAAAAATTTTATGGACACTGCTAGAAATGTTGCTCAGGTGTTTAACTCCTTTGTTAGGACCATTTTGTAAAGTGTTACAACTCATATTGTTGTTGTGGAGAAACCCCTATCTAAATTTGAAAGTCAAGTTATTTCCAAATGGAAGGTTTTAAACCTTATCCCTAGGCATGATAATTCCAAAATTCTTTAGAGACTTCATACTAAATGGATACCACCTAAACCCAACTGGATGAAACTCAATTTTGATGGGGCATCCAAGTTGAGGGGTAAAGTAAGTGGAGGAGGAATAATAAGAAATTAAAAAGGAGGAATGTATGTTGTCTATGCTGGTGGCATGGGTTGCCAGAGAAATAACTATGTTGAAGCTATGGCCTTACTTTGGGGATTAAAGTTAGCTATATCCCTAGGAATTAGAAATTTGAATATTTAGGGAGATTCTAAGTTGACCATAGATGCTGTTAATAAAGCATCTAACATTGGTATTCATCTAAAAGACATCATTACAAACATCTAGTTTCTTTTACAAAAGTTTTCCAAAGTTGAGATTACCCACACCTATAGAGAAGGTAACATGGTCATTAATGCTTGTGCCAACCTTGGTCAACAATTCTCAAGATGGAGGGTATGGAGACAAGGGGCTCATATACCCCCAAAGATTAGAGAGATCATTTAGAAGGAGATGACAGAGCATGAATGATGCACATTGATGATGAAGATAGCTTTTAAAGGTGGTCCACGTGGAGAAGGCCATTATGGATCATGGAAGTGGTGGGTAATCTAGGGAATGCTAAGAATGCGAACAATGAGAATCTTAAGGATCTTGTTAATTCTATAGTTATGTAGTTTCATCCTTTCTAACTCTAGTCTTTCTAGTGTTTTATTTTGCTTTTGACTTTGTTTCTTGGCTATGTCGTTGGGTCGATGCTAGCATCTTTTGTTTGCCAGCCTTCCTATCTTTTTTTACTATATAGGGTTCGGCCCCTAGTTTTCCACCTTAAATAATCAAAAACATTTCCCTCATATTTATCAACTAACATATTTTTTATAGGCAATGTAACACACAACCCACATGACTTATGGTACAAGCAACTCATGGATTACCTCTCCTTTTCTATTACACCTTTTGACCTCTTTAATAATGAGATATGTGCCTTCATGAAACATATTTCTCATTACACTATGCTAGGTGGACTTCCCTACATGTGAGGTTTTGATGGTATCCTCCTTAGGTGGCTCACTAGTACTGAGAACCCCTTCACCATTAAGGAAGTCCATGATGGGATTTGTGGTGGAAATTTCAATGGTAATGTAGTTACCAAATGTATCCTTTGAATTGGCTACTATTGGACAACACTCCATCAATATTATAGTGATTACTTTTGATGTTGCATTAAATATCAATAACATACTAACTTCATCACATTCCAAGCCATGCCCTACAAGTTTCCAAATATTTGTGGCCCTTTTCCCAATGGGGTTTGGATTTAATCAGTGAGATTAACCCTCACTCATATTTTTGTCAGCATTTCATCATCACTGTTACTAAATACTTCACCAAGTGGGTTGAAACCATTCCTCTCATATCCACTAAGGTTGAAAAATTTATTGACTTTATCAAAAATCACATCATCTATCATTTTAGTGTCACCCATAAAATTATAATAGACAATGGAAAATCTTTCAAAAACAAGACTATCTAAAATCTTTGTGATGATTTTGGAATCAAATTAAGCTTCTCATCACTGTAATATCCATAGTCAAATGGATAGGTAGAAGCTTCTAGCAAAACCTTAACAAAAATCCTTACGAAGGTATTCAATAATACTAGAAAAGATTGGCACATGCACATTCCCTTTGCTTTATGGGCTTACTTCACTAGCCTTCAAACCCCTATAGGTGTTACACCTTTTTCCTTGGTTTATTGGATGGAAGTTATTTTGCCTCTTGAGGTCTAGATTCCTTCTCTTCACATTTCTCTACAAGACATACTTACTAATGATGATTTTTTCCAAGAATGTTTGGCTCAACTTGAGTTACTTGATAAATGCCATCTCATAGACCTCAACTACCTCCAAATCTATCAAGAGCATATCAAACATGCTTATTAAAAAAACCTCAAGGAGTGAGATTTCAATATCAAAAATCTCATCTTAAAGGAAAATCAACATGTGATGAACATGGAGAAAAGTAAATGGGGTAAATTTGCTCTTAATTAGATTGGAACCTACATCATAACTCACAAGTATGGCTTGGGAACATCTCACTTATCTTCTCTCAGAGGGAGGCTAGAACTCAAAACTTTAAATGCTTTGTACCTAAGACCATTATTTTTTTAATCAAGCAATGTTTCACCTCATGTTTAACTTTAGCTCATCCCTTGAACAAACCTATTACATTCATCTCCCTTCCTCTTAACCCTTATTCCTACACACTTAGTTAACCTATGAATTTATATGGTTTTGCCCTCAAAGTGGAAAACCTCTAAGCTTTTATAGTCTTGTCCATGACTAAAGTCACAAAAAAGGGATACATAGACAAGTTATAATCTCTTAGGTCATGATTCTCAACATAGATTGCTTCCTTGAAGGACAACTACGTAACTTATCCTTAATACTATAAATAGACTAATCCCTTAAAGGACAACTATTACAAATAAAATATAAAAGCCTAGACCAGTCCCTTAAAGGATGACTAAGCCAAGATTTGTTATAAGGGAAATAATGACTTAGAAGCTTCTCATATTAATCAGCTTCTTATGACCTCAACACAAAAAAAATCCCATTGTAGGCTTCCCACATTGATCACCTTACACACACAAAATTTAAGTCATGGACTTGCCCATAGTCGCTCTTGAGCCACCCACAAAAGGGGCATGCCATTCCCACTAAGAAGGTTATGCTACCCAAACACTCTCATTCCTTTTACCTTTTGCCCCTCATACTCTTTCAAGGGACTTTGAACTCACTTGACGTAAGGTGAGTACGATGCTTCTCTAATAAACAAATTGTCGAATGATGTAAAGCATGAAAAAGGCTCATAATCTTGAGCTTATTTATGTTGTTATTATGGTCTTTTCCAATATGTGAGCATCATGCCTCTTTTTTTCCCATCCCAATAACATGTTGATTTCTCTTTTGAGATCACATCTCATAATAAGATTCAACCACCTTCTCACCTTTCTACCAATCTCTATTGATTCTTAGAGTTATGTGTTTAACAAATATTCTCACTCACATACCCATATCAAGTAAAGGTACTCAAATAACTACCCAAAAGATACTAAAAATAACAAATGATTGCCCATTAATCCATTTCATATAATCCCATGTGAAATGCACCTAAAATGCAACCATATTTTCTCTAAACAACAATAAATAGGAAAACTATCTAGGAGACACAATTTATTTTAAGCATACACCATCATAAATATGGAAAAATGCTGAAATAAAAAAAATACTAAACCCATTAATTTTAATCATACACCATTACAAATATGAAAAAATAGTAAGATGAAGTTAACCAATCAACTATGAATATACCATCACACATATGAGAAATGCTAGTCTAACTCAACTAACATGTTCAACATTAACATAACATTAGCATAACATAAACATCCACATCATCATAATAACTTCAACATCATCACCATCACATAAACACATCTCAAAATAAAAAACTCTTTTTTTTTTGTGTGTGTGTGTGTGTTTATGCGTGCATGTGTGTGTGTGTGTACACACACACACATGTTGAATATGAATGTACATAAATGGATCATATTAGTATCATCTCTATCTAAAAAAGTACATCTCTCATCTTTACTTCATAGGCTAGTGTATATACAACATATATAACAACATCAAAAATATCATTTGGCCCTTAGAATACTCAAAGTTATAGTCATGGTAATGAAGAATTAGTATCATCACCACTCTTTTACCTATTTACATATGTATGAGCTAGAAGTTGTGGCATATCACTGATCTCTCTTATTCTCTAAACTCATAATACATCTAAATCTATGGGAACTCCTTAATGTCTCTCTCATAGTATACAATATCATCTAAAGTAGTGTTTTACCTTGCTAGAAATATAGTCTATGATGCACCCATCAAACCCAATATATGACCTTGTAGTAGTCCCTTTGGTGGAGGAGGATTAGCCTATCTGACTACTCTTAAACAATTTCTCTCTACTATCAGTGTAGTAACCTGGCCCTATAATGCCATAACCTATCCTATAATGTTATAACCTAACCCTATAATACTAAAACCTATGCTTGTGCTACTTCTCAACCCTATACTACTACATCTCAAGATTATACCATTTTATCTCAAGATTGTATGGCTACATCTCTCTCTCTCTCTCTCTCTCTCTCTCATCACTCCCTATAAATTTGGTGGTATCTTCTTGAACTAAACCATGGGATGCAAACCTATCCACCACACAAGATATATCACTGTGTATCTAGGATCTACTACACTTGGGCCCATTGTTAGCTCCTCAAAATATGTCCCATCTATCTCTTGGGTTAAGGGTAAGGGTGCCTCTATATTATCCCTCCTATATCAAGGAAATGCAAGAGGCACATCTTATAACAAGCCAAACTATCTCCTAACCCATGCCATGGGTATCATATCTAACTCTTTAGCTCATCTCTCTTTGGCCCATAACATGTTATATAAACTAACAAGCTACTCTACCTATCCTCTAAATGTAGGGTATGTCAAGTAGGGCCTTGAAATAATATCTATAGGAATCAATCCATCTCTCATATTCTTATAATAATTAATATCCTGCACTATGCCATCTACTCATTCTAAGATATAACATCTCTCCAATGTCTAAACGTCACCCTAAAATTTATTGCAGTCATGGTGGGTATCCCTAATGGTTTTGTCACCATGATGTTTTCATATGCCCAATAATGGAGTAAATGCCTGACACATAAACTGTACTATTGTCATAGCCTCAACCCCCACAACTCTCTATATAACTATGCTAGAAAAAATGGTCCCCATATATACATTGTCTACTACTCAACCATCTATGGAAAAACACTTATCAACATAATAGGAAATATCCCACCATATACATTTGGTAGTGCATATATTGTAATCCCTATCATCATCAGGATACTCAACTAATGTTGTTCCTCATCGACTGATTGATAGGTCACCTTACTAACATGATCTCCAAATAATGTATCTATGTGAATATCATGCTCCTCTATTAAACATAAGATCTCCTCACCCTAGAGTGACAACTATAAAATTAGGTACACATCTTCCTGCATCATTGTGAACTCCTTAGTAGGTAAATGAAAAGTGTTGGTTGTGTGATCCCACCTCTTTATCAAAGCTATCATCAACCTAACATCACATGAAACCCAACAATATCATCAGACTCCTATTAACCCTATGGTTACCATGTGTTGCCACTCATCCATGATGATATCCCTCATCATCATTAGTAGAATAGCTAGTTGATCTCATAATGTCAACTCTTTCTTAGCCCACATCCACACATAGAAACCTCAAGTCACATACTTTTAAATATAAATGTCCACCCTTTGTTCCCTTCTCTTTGGGAGAACTACATTGTCCTGAGGCCTTCATATAGGCTATGTATGAATCACTAAGTTGACATGGGGTCTTCTAAGCTTAGCTTGATCATATACCCACCTAACTATCTAACATTTTAACCCACCTAAACCCTAGGCCTAACTACCTATCTGACATAAACCCTATGCCCAACTTCTTATATCTTAACCCTAGGCCCAACTACTTATCTCTAAACCCTAGGAATAACTACCTATCTCTCAACCCAATGTCAAACTACCTATATTTCAACTCTAGGCCCCATGTCTTATATATCACACACTCAACCCTATGACCTATATTTTAGGCCCTAGGTCCCATAATCTATTTCAACCTACCTTTCTCTAACCACTTCACTTAAAAAAATTTTAAACCATGCCTCACCCTTTTTCCCTACACACTAGGAAAACTACATTAGATTGAGGTCCTCACCTAGGCTATGTAGGTAGCACTCACTCAACCTAGTGTCTTCTGAGGCTACCTCAACCATTAGGCTCAATGACTAAATCTATTGGGGATCCAAAAATGGCCTTTTCTTCTTATTTAGGTTTTCTTATAACCAATGTTAGTCTTATATGTTGATATTAGTGCTTAGTATTAGTTGACATCATCATAAGTGTCAGCTGACATTAGTGAATCTCACTGACATCAATGACTAGTTTTGTTCTAGGAGCAAACAACCCACCTCCAAAGTTTAGTTTTTTTCCTAAAAATACCCCTAACCCCTCCTAAATTAAACTAAACCTACCCTCACCCCATTTACCACCACTATAATTTCCCTCTCTCTCCCAAACATAACAAATTCACCTAAATGAAAAATTAACTACTTTAAATTAAAATTTAATATGCAAGCATCTTACCTCATCTCTCCGTCTCCTTCGAGCTAAAATGGCTAGCACTTATGGCAGTGCACCTCTAGCTAGGTCCTCTCCTACCTCTACCATCTCTACCCATACCAAAACTCTCTTAGACACACCATGGACCATAAAGCACTCAATATAACTCTCACTCTCACACACTCTTCTCAACCACTTATCTCTCACCAACTCACCAAAAATAGATAAACTAGAGCTATCTTATGCCCCACAACACTCAAAGCACTTTTAATCTAATAAACTATCGCAAATGAATTTTGGTGGGCCACCAAACCCCTTTTTGTTGAGTTTGGTCACCCATCAACATCGATAATCTTAACCTAAGACACTAATCTTAGTAATACTTCCTACCAACATCAGTGACATAACTGATGTTGACAACCTTAACATTAGAGTTTTTCAACCCCAACCACCACCCTTTAGACTACACCCTAAGTTTGAGGTAACTTGGAGATCATGTATATCTCTATAACCATGACAACAAACCTCAGAGATCACATATATCTCCCTAACTAAGACAACCAACCTTGGAGATCACTTAAATCTCCATCGATGATGAATCTAACCAGAGATCAGAAATATCTCCTTGACCATTGCTGATTTTGAACCAACCATTCATTGCTTGTCTTGACCACTTATGATACCAAACTATAGTTGGATATTATACACACACATGTTTATCAAGTGTTTTGGATTGCAACCAAGCTAGAACTGTCACCTATAACCTTTTGTGTTTACCAAAAGCACTTCTTACCTTGAATACCTAAAACACATGGACCATTAGAGCTAAAAATTTGATCATTTAAACCTTATTATATATCACTTACATGCTATGATTTATTTATTTATATCTTATTCCTCCTCACATTTACCTATTATTGATTGTGTTGATCATAACTCATAGTAGTATACATGCAAGCAGTGATGTTACCATGTTCTCACTCAACATCCACCCACCCAATTAATTCCCTATAAAACTAGTACTCGATTATAGATTCTCATCCATTGGTTCCTATTTCGAGGGGGGATATCTCATCCCATATTAGGGGCATTTAATTTCTATTTTTATCTTATAACTTGTCAGTATAAATTACAAGACAAAAAATGCCAAATATAGACACTAAAATTGCATCACACACATGCTTAAATCCCTATGTCAAAATGCCAACCAATCCCCTTTTAATAATTCACCTTCCTAACACATGTTTTCACCCCTCATATATTTAATTAATTTAAAAATATTTAATTAAGTTAATTAAAAACAACTTATGCCACCTTACCTAGCCACCACATCCTAAGACTAATTCTTACCTTCTAAGTCTCTTCGAGACCTAATCCCTTAATCTTAACTACCCATGAGTTATTCTCACCTCTAATATAAATTCCTAACTAACTGCATTCTTATTAAACTTGCATTTCTACCATTCTCTAATGGATACCATACTTGGTAAGAAAAGGAAAAGAAAATAAGATAAAAATAGCCATTAGACCTATTCTCATGCCATCGACGTCAGTCAACCCTTGGCTAACATCGGTGGGATCATCGACATCAGTTACTTAAGCCAAATTCCAAGCTAATATTTAGGTCAGTAAAAATATGAAAAGTCAATCATTCACATATAGGTTTTTGGCATTCAACTTTCTACATCTGGGTTTACCATTACTCTACATAAATCAGTCTAGATTAGGAATTGATATCCTACACAAAGATTAGATTCTTCTAAACTGATAGTACATTATTGTATTTTTTATTCATGTATTACTTCAACACTTCTCATCAGAGCCATCTCTCTGGTACTCACATTTCATCCATTTCACTAGCTAAGTATATCTCTATGTTTTGTAATTCCTTTAAACAATCATTTTATAATTATTTTAGTTATATTATTTATCATTTTATGAACTTCCTAACTCTCCTTATAAATGAGCTATAAAACTCCTTCACCTATTTCCGTTTACTTCAAACATACCAAACCTCTATCTAGACCCACATAAGTCTTACCCACTCCCGTATGACTCTTCCCAACCTCATAAACATGATTAACATCTAATTATTAGCTCAAAAAAATTTCCTACAACCTCTTTAGAACCTACTATCCCTACCAATATCCATCATATCTCCTTATCAACATCTATAGCCTTACCAATGTTAGTGACTATGTATTTTCACTAACCTCCCTAAGCCTACCCAAACAACCTCTAAAAACAAAAATAGCTCACATTACCTACATCATGTCACTATATGTTGCACTCAAACTATAATAATGGTATGAATATATCTCTCTTACTTTCTCTTTCATTTTGTCATTTATTACCATTTTGTTTCAAAAAGTGAACTATCATCCCTAAGGAAGTTTGACACTTCTAAGAACAAGTGTGTATCTTGGCAGCCCACTCATACATCTACTAGAAAATATTTTTGGTGGTATTGACTTCTTATTCATAGGTATTCCTCCCTAGCCAAAGAAGAGTGCTCAATATCATTTGGATATAGCACACAACCAATTTAGGTTCTCTCTAATCTCTAATCCCTACCCTTCATCTTTTCTTCTCCTTAATCATCAAATATATTTAAAATTTAGTGAAACACAATGTCGTGTGTGTGCTTTGATTCCACTTATAGTTTTCCATGAGACTCAAGGGACATCTTCTAAGTTTCATTCCTTTAATCACTAACATTGATTTAGAGCATGTTTGTATATCCATTAAGGACCATGCTACTAGTTTAGAGAGGGCTTGGGCATTGATCCACTACCAACTAGGAATACATATCCCCAATAGATATTCCTTTGGCTCCACTCAAGGCCTTGTTCCACTACTAGATATGCATCCATAACCTTGGGGGAGATTACTAGAATCACCATTGCTTGGAAAGGTTTTGATTTGAAATAAGTTTTTATTTTTATTTTTTTAAACCATTTTTGGCCTTCCAGCAAAGTTTGGGAATCAATTTAGCTAGGTTTAGGGATTTGGTCAAGTGTTTAATTTTTAGACAATCATCCTTCATTATAAACTTTGTCCCAGATAATTAATTTTTTCTATGTACAAGCAAGACTATGTACTAATAGTTTAAAATTTCATCCCATATGTGTAACTCTTATTAAAATCAAGTTTAGATTAGAATAATGTTCAAGTTCTCATAAAATTGTTAGCCCATTGATCATTCCTTGCTTATTCCTCTAAATTAGAACATCAAGCTTATATTTCAAATCCATGGTCAATATGTGCATGAGGTATATACTTACATTTTTGAACTTTAGGAATTATAAAAAAGTCAAATGATCTTTGAGTAGAGGGTTATCCAGAAGGACCTATTAGAAGTAAGGAATAAAGCAACATGAAACAAAAACATAATAGAAAACAACAAAGTAGAAAGCAAATGAAAATGAAATAAATATATACATGATTATGTACAAACAAGGGACATGAAGAAAAAAATATCAAAGAAACTAACACGAAAGAAACTAATCTAAGACCAATACTAACTTCATAAAATACTTACATCTAGGATCAAAAGGAAAATTATTTAATCTACTACAGATCCTTGAAGCATGATTAATTCCATCCCACAACCTGTTATTTTGGATGGGATCACTTGTATTCTTGTGTCTTTAGGTGATGTAACTTGATCTCTTATTAGCCTCTTTAGATGCATGGATTGAAAATATGACTCTAAGACCCAATCATATTCTTTCCAATTCTCATGCTTTGTGGTAAGAGTGCTAGTTCTATTTCATCCATAAATAGATAGTGGCTTATATGATCTTCACCCAATAATGCTAGCTTGGCAAGTATATTTAGATTGTTGTGTTCATTATGTTATTTCTAAGGTATACATGTACTACCAATCTTTGTACAAATATATTCCAAATCATCCTAAGAGGCTTCTTCATCTTGATCAATTATAGGATGCTCATCTCGAATCCCATCATCATAGACATGTTGGTCCCCTATTTCTAACCTCATGATGAAGTCATATGATAATTCTTGATTTTACTCACTCTCTCCATCTTCATTTTTAATGAAGGGAGGTAGCTCTTGTATCTAATTAGGCTCTAGCTTATCTTGGTTTTGGGCCTCTAAAATAATATCATCTTTTAGGAACTCCAGGTCATTGGTGAAATCCTTAGATGATGCATCCATGTGGTGTCTTATTCCATCATCTACCATCTCCATCTCTTTGATTCCATTTAAGAAATCATGGAATGACCCCTACCAATGATCATATTCTTCAAGGGTATTATATATTTTAGAAATAAACATGCATCAATTGTATTTTTGGCTACCTTTTGAAGAAATATCATCATGTACTTGATCAATATCTACTTCCAACAAATCTTCCTCTCCATCTACATGTGTATCAGTGATGACATCGTATTGATCTTCAATTGAAATTTATTTTACATATTTAGGAATATAAGTTCCCTCAGATGTAATTTATTCAATTGGATCATCTTCAACTTCATCTCCATCTTCAAATGAGTAATAAAATGCCTACATGAAACCTTGAGATGCTCTTGAAAAGCCAAATGTCCTATAAAAAAGTCTTGACTAGGCATAATTTTAAAGGTTTCTAAATATTACAATAATCAACAAAAATAATATCATGGAAACTCATTTTTATGTCCTCAGATGATACCTTATTTATCTTATAATGAAACTCATTTGGAGGCCTATCAAACCTCTGGGAAACATAGGTTATATCATAACCTTCCCTTGTATTTCCTACTTGTTTTTTTAACTAATGAAATTTAGTGTTTAGTTTTTAGATAATTTCTAATATTAAGTCATCTAAACGTTTTTATGTCTTAAACTCATGAATTGGATCATTATTATTGGTTATGGGTACTAGAGTTCTATGATTTTATGGATGAAATCCACTAGTAGTGTTATTTGGGAACTCTAGGTTTTAGACAAGATATATATGACTTAAGGGAAAATGGTTTTGAACTAGTGTTAAAGTATAAAAACTAGGAATGACGTTTTACATGGGCCAATTTGAATTGACATTAGGCATAAAATATGCCATCTGACCCTGGGGCTGCATTTGGCCATTAATGACTATTGCTTCAGAATAGGCCCAAGTCAATTTTTTTGTGACTAGAAGAGATCTTCTCAGGAACATAGAGGTCAAGGGATATATAATATTCTTATAAATTTCTAAGGTTAAAGCCTCATTAGGTCTATAAGGGGCTATATTTTTACTAAACATTTTTTGGAAATGAGCATTAAAGGCTCTGATGGTTTTGTTAACATCCCTTTTAATTATGGTAAAATACAAGGGATATAACCTTCCCTTGTATTTCCTAGTTTTTTTAACTAATGAAATTCAATGTTTAGTTTTTAGATAATTTGTAATATTAAGTCATCTAAACTTTTTGGTGTTTTAAACTCATGAATTGGATCATTATTATTGGTTGTGGGTACTAGAGTTTTATGATTTTATGGATGAAATCCACTAGTAGTGTTATTTGGGAACTCTAGGTTTTAAACAAGATATATAGGACTTAAGGGAAAATGGTTTTGAACTAGTGTTAAAGTAGGCAAACTAGGAATGACATTTTATATGGGCCAATTTGAATTGACATTAGGCATAGAATATGCCATCTGACCTAGGGCTGCATTTGGCCATTAATGACTATAGCTTTAGAATAGGCCCAAGTCAATTTTTTGTGACTAGAAGAGATCTTCTCAGGAACATAGAGGTAAAGGGATATATAATATTCTTATAAATCTCTAAGGTTAAAGCCTCATTAGGTCTATAAGGGGCTATAATTCTACTAAACATTTTTTGGAAATAAGCATTAAAGGATCTAATGGTTTTGTTAACATCCCTTTTAATTATGGTAAACTATTGATACAAGACACAACGACTAATAATTTTGCCAAATTGATCAATGAAGATATTATTTAAGTCATTCCAAATAGTAATGAAATCTTCTATAAGGTTAAGAAACCATTCATAGTCGACATCTATAAAATTAAATGGAAATAACCTATAGGATATGTCTTCATGAATCACATTCAATAATCTCAAAGAAGCTTTGAAACTTATTACATGCTCTTGATTTATGATAACATTATTAAGAGTATACAAAGGCAACTATCATTTAGGATTATGAGGATGATCATGTAATATACCTAGCAAAATTGTTAAAGAACCACCTATCCAAGCCATACATTAAACACATAAGTACCTTGAATTGGTGAAGTGTTTGAGACATTGAAATTTCACTTGCCTAAGCCTTGCCTTAGGCAATTCTAGATTGTGACCTTGAAACCTATTTGAAATATGATGTGTTAAATCAATATTTATAAAGAATCAAGATTAAATTTTCACATTAATTAAAATTTTCAAATATTCGTATAAATAATAATAAATGACAACACACTTTAACTAAGTTAGCTCAAAAAAGTGTCTAAATACACTAGTATGAATGATCTTTACATGTTTAACTCCAAATAGACTTAAATTTGTAAAATATTTATGAATCTTTGATCAAAATAGATATTACTAACCTCAAACTAGTTGGATTCATATATCTAAATCTATCTTTAGCACAACTAAGCATATGTTTTTAAAAAATGTCAACCTATGTCTAAATAATCCCAAAGACTGGTCTAAAACCATGAAGATAACCAACCTTTACATAATTATGATAAACAAAACATAAATATGTAAAGGATAAAGTGATATTTGATCAAAATAAACCAAAACTAGAAAAGATCCTATAAATTCATAATCATTTTTTGAGGACCCTCCTTATAACACCAATGAAGCTCTTCTTGCTGATGCCTAAATGTGTACCATATGTATCTAGAGTGTTTAGTGAACACTTATCATTTTTTAATTCCTAATAATCTAATGCATGAGTTGTAGGTTTGGTAATCCTATTATATATTGGTATAATATAGGCAAAACAAGTGATTGTTTCACAATATTTATATTAGTTGGTGGTTGGGAGCCACCATGGCCAAATAATGGATCTATGTAGAATATGTAGTAACTATAAAAAGAATAGTGAAAAATGATCAAGAAATAAAATCAAAATTAATTTAGGATGGATATTTATAATGAGAATTTAAACTAAGGTGATCTAGGTTAAAAAAAGAAGCAAAAAGAAAGGTAGGGAAAAAAGAAAGAAATGTTATTGATTTTCATTCAAAACAACATGGAAATGTTCAAGTCTCATCCAGATATGCACGTAAAACTAATGTATGATACAAAATATCTTGATCCAAAATCTTACAATACATTAGGAAAACTCTTAAGGAAGGTGAAATAATGAAAATAAGAATCAGGTTCAATTTAAAGATTATACCCCTACAAGTAGACAACATTGGTGGAAATGCAAGAAGAGTAAAGGAAATGAAATAAAACTAAAGACTTGTAGTCAACCTAGCATTGGTACAAGTTAACAAATCTATAATTAAAGGTTCAAACCAAGAATCCATAAGAACCATTCAAATATAGAAATTAGAACAAATAAGTGGGAGAGAATCCATGATAGCAAACACATAAATAAATACTAGACAATCTTTGCAAAATTCCTTGCTTATATTCCTTGCTCTAACTTTACAAAGTAATTTTGGCTCTAGGAATTACCCCTTGCTCTAGGAATTACCCCTTTACAAAATGGTAGTACTAACTTTTATAGAAGGACCAAGAAGTATATCAGTCAGTTTCAAGATACAAATGTATAAGAAATAAGGACAACTATCCTTTTTCTACTAGGTTATAGAATATACTTGTTTTTCTAAAATAAATTAACCTAGCAGCAAATATGCTAACAAACTAACATATGCCTTTACAAAATAATATTTCATTTTAAAAATGTTACAATGGTCTAAAAAAGTGGAATATTATTTACTTGGTTGGTGGGCCTTGCACCTGAGAACTTATTTGTTACTACTAAAGGATGTCCATAGCCTTTTGATGTTTCTCATTAATGAGTCTCAAATCCATATATGGCTTTAAGATAAACTCTTCTTCCTTTTTAGCTAAACCATTCAACTTGTTATCATTTGTATCAATAACTTCCTTAATGATATAGGCCTAAATTATCATTTCTCCTAGCTAAACCATTAAACTTCCTATCATTTGTATCCATAACTTCCTTAATGATATTAGCCTAAATTATCCTTTCTCTTACACTAACGATCATGTCCAAGATCCTACGATTATCTACCCTAGATTTGCCTTGACTCTTTCCTCTATATGTTTGCATTTTTGAGCACACAAGATCTTCATTTTTGTCACTTTGTGCTTCTATGGTACTTATTTGTCATCTATCTATCACTTTTATGGAATTGTCATAAATGCCTTCAAAGCACTAACCATTGTTATTTAAAATTTATCTTTTTGTTTCATTTCATTAGATCATTTACCATGGATCAATGCAAGCCATTGATCATGATCTGAGACCTCTCTTATTATTATCCATATTTATATCAAGCCTCATGTTTGTGCCACTTGTCACCCTCATGGGCTTTCTAAGCTTTGTATTCTACATTAGTTGCATATTGAATGTGCATTTTCCACATGTTGATATTGCAAGCTCTAAGAGCATTGTTGAATAGTCATCAATGATTTCACAACATTAGATCATCTAGTCCTAATGAAGTGTGAGCCATTGATCCTATAATATGTGAAAGATTTAATCAACACATGACTATAAAAATTAACTTAGGCTAAAATATTTAAGCTAAGTTTATTTCATGTTTGAAAAACATGCCATAAACTTAGGTTAAAGTATTTTATGTTAAGTTTCAAAACATGATATAAAGTGGCCCCTTTGAATTATATGAAATACATCCATTTTAATAGATAAAATTTTATATGATCTTGAATTTTATGGTCTTGAAGACGTCAATGATGACCTCAATGAGAAAGTCAAATTTAAGCTCAAGAAGTTCTTGTATTTTATAGATCTCAGATTCAATTCTCTCTATCTGATTAAAATCCAAGATTAATTAAGAGCCATTGATCATGAAAAAATTAGTTTCATTCCATTAGTTTAATTTAATGTGTGGGACCCTTCATTATAGAGATTATAATGTGGGAATGCCACATGCGGATCCCACAGGGCTTCCTAGGCTTTTAACTTTTCATCATTGTATTTTCTCCATTGGATCCTCAGTCATAATGAGGTGATAGTCATTTATCACAATCTAGATGCTCATACATGATTGGTATGAAGAACCAAATGCTCAGGTTCATCAAGCTTCCTTCACTTTTTTAGATCAAGAGTCATGATGAAGCGTGAACCATCAAATTTATATAAAAAAAGTTAATTAAGTTATGACTCGATTTAAAATGAAACTTATGATAAAAAATTAAGGATAAGGTCTTGATTGGGTTGACAAACATTAATAAGGCGTTAGAATTAAGACTTTAGGCTAAAAGGGTGACAAAAGGGGCCATGCTAGAAAAATTAAAAGGACCTTGCCAATACAAAAGTTAGACTATGTTGGAAATATAAGGAACAAAGAAGGGGGAAATAAAGGGGACTAGGAATAATTTTTAGGCTAAGGTTTGGTC
Source organism: Torreya grandis (assembly GCA_037957365.1). Lineage (NCBI taxonomy): Eukaryota > Viridiplantae > Streptophyta > Pinopsida > Cupressales > Taxaceae > Torreya > Torreya grandis. Next base: position 1,622,377 of record JARHVA010004143.1, on the reverse strand, counting down.
ATGTTAAGAAACATGACCAAGCCTTAACATGAAAATTGGGGATTAAGTCCAAAATAAATTTGAAATATTCCCATCAAAAGTGTTCCTACCAATATTTCAATTTAAACTAGGGGTTCAAGTTAGGGTTTACTGAAAGGAAGGTTTCATTGCATGAATATAATAGAAAGATTCTTCAAATCAAAGGATATTAAAATCCTAAATGAAGATAAATGGTGAGGATCTAAGTATGATCTGTTCATAAGGGATCCATAAAACCAGTAACTTATCACATGGACGGAAACTATTAACAACATTAAGTAAAATTAAATAAAAATTACAACCATTAGGCCAATTTTATCATAGTGGATTATCTTCAAATTATACTATTGTTCAAAATAATCCATACTTTTAGTGTTACATTCAAAGTGTCTCAAGGGTCCCAATTTCCAAAAAATGGGGGTATGTTGACCTCAAACAAGTTCTACTCCCACACCGATGATCTTCACATGGACTAGAGAGATTTATGTGATATTTTATTATAGTCTCTTAACAAATAAATAAGGGAAGGCATAAAAAAAAATTTCTCTACAAGTTTCATAATGAATCACTTGAAAGTTAACTCAATAGAGATCAAATGGATATAGATAGTGGTCTTAATACCTATGGATTTAATGGGAAAATTTTCTCCCATAAAAAAAATAATGATGGATACCAAAACACCAATAAAACTAAAATAAACAACTAAGGTCCTAAGGTTTTGAATTGAAACCATAATACCATAATAGATGGTGTGATGGACCAAACAAAAAAGAAAAAAGAAATAAATAAAAGCCAAATTCAGATCATGAATAAAAATAACATCATAAAAAATAATGAAGGTGTGTAAAATCACAACCCAACACCCATAGTTCATTCTGGATTTAAACCTTACTCCACCTTTAGATAATTGATTTCAAAATAAATTATAAAACTATTTCCAAAATTTTGACCAAAATAAAAAAACCCAAGTCCAAAAGTAGAACTTATATCAAAACAAAAACCAACAAAGGTTTGGTCAAAAAAATAATATCAAAATCCTAACTATTATGATCCCTATGTATATTTAATTTTAAATAGATTTTTTGGTCTTGATATCTAAGCATGTATGGATTATAATAAATTTATCCAAAGAATTCCTAAATATCAATGAAAAATATTTTTAGGAATGTTCTTGGGAAATTTGAATCCAAATCCCAAACTCTCGCTAATGGGTCATATGACACTTTGAGATTAAATTTTATGCATACATTGAAAATAATTTCTAAATCATCAATAAAATAAAATTCAAAATTTACCATAAGACAACCCAAATAACTAGCCCATGCTAACTAGAATACATAATGTTGAAGCTTCCACTTTTGTACTAAGTAATTTTGATGTGGCTTCCCAACTCTAACCATTAGGAAAGAGTATATTAATAGGTACCCTAGAGTTAGAAATAAAATATGATGAAAAAATCATCCCTCAAATAATTTAATACCAACTGATGACTCCCCATCCTAAATTTTTTTTGGAGAATGACATTAAAATGAACCCCAAATCCATGGGAAATTACAACCTTGTTTTCGACCTTACAAATACATTTTTCCATATCTCCTTAATAAACCTCCTCAATAACACCCCAACCCATAATATAACATTAATTAATGTATTATTATTATGGAATTTAGCTATCGTTACACCACTCCACATTAAAAAATAAACCATATAGACTTATACATGTATCCATAATGGAAACATTTGAAATATGTTGGATACTTATTTGATATTAGGGGCCTCCCCATAGAAACTAGCATGGCTAGTGTTTAATTAGTTATTTTTATTTAATAATGACATTTAATAGACCACCAAACTATTTAAATATTGATTTAAGCTATAAAATATAAAAGACCTAAATGTAAAATACATTAAAATTTAGAATTTTTAATGAGCTATAAATAGTAACTTTTAATGAAATGTGAAAACCTAGCTTGGATTATATTTAAGTTGATTGGTTAGGTAGATATATGATATAAAGTTATATATATATATATATATATATATATATATATATATATATATATATATATGAATTTTGAGGTAACATTAAAATATTATATGATGTATAGGGACAAGGTGGTACTAGGGTGGATAGGGGTGCACTATGGACTTTTATATTGATTATGTCCATATTTGGTTTGATTGTGAGATTAATTTTTTTTAAGTGCTTGGAGATATGTGAGAGTCATTTTTTACTATTTTTAGGTGTTTATGTGATGTGTATAATACCTGTAATGATAAATCCCTTTTTATTGCACATAAAATAAATACTAATCACATACAAAGGTGAGAATCATGAAAGTGGAATATTGAGCTATCCTCAGAAACATCATGTAATATGATTGTTTCCTATATAGCCCAAAATGGCCTCATTTCTATGTAGTTCTCCCTCATATAGTGAGTGTGTGAATATTGAAATTTTTTATATGGATGAAACTATTAAATTAAATTGAATGCTTGAAAATGAATTACCTTGACCTACAATAAAATAGAGTAATACTTGGATTACGACTATTATGATAAATAAAAATTAGAATTTAAAATATTATTGCCTACTTCTTAATGTTTAGTATAATTTCTAAGTGATTGATAGATAGATGAAGTGATTTATTGACGAGCCTTGATGTGCTTATATAGTTAAATAATTATAATATTTACATTAATTGACTCTAATAAAAGTGTGGAAGAGTTAATATAAAATTTATAAAAATTATAAAGTATCTATTAGAGTTGGCGGTCAATGTCACACTAATAGACAAGGTTGGGTTATGGATTTGCCTTAGTGCAGTATTATCCCAAAAGGATAGCGGTTGGAATAACATGTTTGATAGGAATATGTAAATAGAATAGGGATGTATGAATGACATTTTCTATAATTTTAAAATATTTATTATAATATGGAAAGCACTCTTACATATTTCAAGTTAATGGAATGATGAATAAACCAAGGAAAGGATGTCAAGGTTAAAAATTAGTAAGAACTTATTTATTAGAATTAAGTGTCTAAATTTATCCATCATTATTTTATTTATGAAATAACATGAAATTAAAATATTAAAGGATATTTGAGCCTAAGTGTGTATACAAAATTTGTCATTTGATGTGAATATTCATTTCATAAGGTACCTCAATGTATAACCTACAACAATCCCACTAAAATTAGTTATTGTCCATATTTGAGAATTGAAAATATAACACTTGAAATTCAAAAATTAAAAATAGATAAATTAAAGAATACTAATGAAAGAGTATGAAATATATTTTTATTATAACAATAAAGTGGATAAATGTGTAACTCATTTTGAGGCATTTGGAGAAATTTTTAACTTGTGTAAAATTGAGAGTGATCAAATCATAATTTTGAAAACTAGTGATAGCCCTTTAGTTGGAAAGATTGAATGCTCTAAATATCATTTGAATAAGTAGAGTACTAAATAAAATAATTAAATGGGTAAAAACGTATAATGTAACCATATACATTGAGTGTCAGTGGACTCAAACATGGTATGAGAAGAGGTGGAACCACCAAATGTGTTTGGATAAAGTTCAACCATAGACATTGAGTGTCATAGTATTATAATGTGGCCCACTTAAAAAATGTGACTAGTCACACTGATGAAAATATATCTATATTCCAATTTAAAATTTATTCCTTTAAGACTTTTATAATTTAAAAAAATTAAATTTGAAAATTGTCAAATAGAAATATGAACATGAATGACTATTATGCCCCTATATCTATACTAAAAATTCCAATTGAATCTATAATTATTTGAAAACTATAATTGTTTGAAACATATATCTTTTAATTATTTTTGCATATAACCATTCATATCCATAAGTTATATGTTAATTTTTATTGAAGTAACTATAGGAGTTTGTACACATGCATTTCATATGCCCCTCAATCTAAAAATTATGAACGATATTGTATACTATCATAAATCTGAAATTTGTCACTCATGGCAAGTGCATTGTGATTCAACCCATTTGAGATGAGGGACATAGCTTATAAGTCAATAAAATAAGAAGATAGTTTTATAATATGTGAATTATATAATCATGTAACATTATGTCAACATTTTAAAATTATTGCATCATATTATTAAATATAACATTGAATTTCATATAAAACATGTGTTAGATAGATATAACATTGAATCACATAATCAACATGTGTTTATTATGTATGATGAAAAAAATATAAAATATAAGTTATGAATGATATGTTAGGACTTTTTCCAAAGTCTTAACATTAGGTTAGATTTTTTTGGTAGGTTAAATAAATAATTATTGTTAATGGGACAAGCATCTCTTTAATAAAAACACCCCATAAAATAAATTTACTTGGTTTTAGTTTTAGGTAGTTTTTATGTTAATTAGTTAGAACTACCTTATGGTTTGATTTCCCATAAAGAGTTGGTTATAGGATTAGTTGGTTTTACCGGTCATGGGTAAAATCTATAAAATTAATGTTTGTAATGTAAAAGGATTAGCAGAGTAAAGGCACCCTTTCATGTACTTGGTTTTCTAAAAATTAATAAAATACTTATGCACTTGCACTAAGCATGGACAAGGTTCAAAATATTTGATCGAGTTATCAGTGGTATTAGAGCTTGGTTTTATCCAGCACAATGAATTTTGAGAGCTTGGTGAATTCGAAAGAAGGCAAGGTGAAAATTTAAATTCATGAGAAATCAAATGGAATAAAATAAAGTATGCCATATCAAACAAATATTTCATTGGTTTAAATGTAATGTCAATATTTTGAAAAAAATATTAAATTATTATTATTTTTTAATATTTTTGCACTTAAGCTTGTGTATTTCTGTTATATGACCATTTGGTCATTTTGGCCATTCATGCTCCATTAAATTGTATTAAAACTCCTCATCTGACATTAAAAATGAATTTATTAGCATTTAAATGTTATTAAATTCATTAATTTTTTGGCAAAAATAAACTTGTATGGCATGTTTGCTTATTGAAAACCATTGTGATTTTCATCCATGGCTGCCATTGTTGATAGCATTCATTCTTAGCCATTTTGAATCCAAAAACACCTAAAATCTAGTTAAAACCCTTATTTTATATCCTCAAAGGAAAATCTAGCAATTTTTTAAATTTGTACGGCCAATGGTATGGCCTTCCAATGCCCCAGCTGAAATTTGAAACCATTTCCAGCAAAAAAATAACTCAAAAAAATTGTTAAACTCAACCAAAACTAGATTTATACTACTTGTATAGATTTTTACAGCCACAAGGAGTGAGATCAGGTGTAAAGAGAGGTTTCAGGCGCTGCCATGGCATCCCAAAAAAAAATAGTGTAGGAATAAACTCAGGCAAATATATTTTTTATGTTTCTAAAGTTTGGTTATCAAAAATTTGTCTTAGATGGGTCCCAAGTGAGAAGCTTAGCTGAGAAGGTTAAAAAGAGAAAAATATTGGATTTATTTACATATATGTAATTTTTCTTTAAATTTTCCCTCGTAGACCAAATTCAGCATAAGTATAAGTTTATACATATTATATTTTGAAAGTGCTCTTAAAGCAATTGGTTAAAGTTATTTTGTAAGAAGTTTTCAAGGAGGAGGTCAAGGGTTCAAATCCCTTCTTTTTGGAATAAATTGATTTAGTATATACTTTTTTAAAAAGCAATATTCACTTTTAATTTGCTTTTTTTATTCCTTGAAAGTTGTGAAAAGCATAGTTATTGTATAGTGTTGTTTTAAAAATAAAAAAAGTGGAATTAAATTCTATTTCTTTTACATTATTATGGTGACAAAAATGTGTAATTGGTGGAATAAGGAAGTAATTTGGTGAAATAATAGTGTAATCAATTAATTTTTTGTGATTTTAAGTGTAAAACTCATAAAAAATTCTTTTTTTCTTTTTTGCTTTACGCAGAGGTTAAGTGAAAAACCCCGTAGAAGCAATGTCTTGTGTAGTGAGTGTGATATTTGTTTAATATCTTTTGCATTTTGTCACACTTTTCTATATTGCACTTGATTTTATTTCAAGATGCCAAAGATTTAATACTTGCTTTTAGATAGTGATAGATCAATAATTTCTAATTATTCTTATTGGAAATGATGGATGGAGGCTTCACTAGTTTTTAATGAGTTATGGGTATTGTCAAGAATGAAAATCCCACATTGCCAATAGAATACGATAAATTAGATGCATTCAATTTGCATGATTCTAAGGCCTTATCTCTCATTAAATGTTTTTGTACTCATGATTCTTATGTTCATATTGAAAATTCTCCACATATTTACACTACATGGAAAACATTATTGGATTTGTATGATAAGAAACCTAAGTATAAGAAGATAAATGTTCATATGCACTTTTTTCATTTATCATTAGATGAAGATGGGGATATGGGATAATGTATGTATAAGTTGAAAAATATCACTACTGAGTACACTAAGGCTGGGTTTGGAAAACTAGATGATGACCTCATAGTCACTACTACTTTGAAAGGACTACTTAGGTCCCATAAGAATTTTGTTGAAATGTTTCATGTATCTGACAAGATCACAAGCATCACCTTTGAATAAGTTGGCTAAGTTTCTCATCCAAAATGACCTCTCTCTAACCAAGAAATCTAAGAAAACTAAATAATCCCATGTTTTAGAGTCAAATCCTAGTTCATCTTCATCTGGGCATCCAAACAATAAAGGAAACAATTATAGAGGGGGTCAAGGTTATAGAGGAGGTAGATATCAAAATATAGGTAGGGTTTATTCAAATAACCAATCACATTCACATGAAACAAGCGATTGAGGACATGGTCGCAACTCATATGGGGGTAGAGGTCAAGGTAGATCATACATTTAGTGTCATAGATGTGGAACATTTGGTCACATTGCCTCACAATGTAGGATTACTTTTGATAAAATTTAGAGGCCACAAAAGTGACTAAGTCTAACTCTGCTCAATATGTTGATCATGACTATGATGAGTCCAGTAATGTTGCCCATGAATCTACATTCACTACTATAGGGCACATTGATTGTATTGAATATGAGGCTAGAGATGAGCTCAAAGATGTATAGGTTTTAGACAAAAGAGTAACCAAACATATGACATTTAGGAGATTTTTTTTGGTCTTTCAAAGAAGCTTCTCTCTCTCTCTAGTTTCCTTGGTAGATAAGTCTATCCATACACCACTAGGACTTAGATCTATTCATAGTCTTATTCCTAATGGGTTTATAAAATACTTAGAAGATGTTTCGTATGTTCCCACATTAAATAAACACTTACTTTCTTTGGTAACTATTTCAAAGAAAGGTTATCAAATAGTGCTTGAAAATTGGCTCATTTACATCAATTAAATGAAAGGTGATTATAAAAAAATATATAAAGGATATGAAGATGGAAACTTGGTTAGATTGCATTGTAAAGTGCTTCCTCCCACTATAAAACTTATGACAGTTATTGACATAGGTACAGGTACTATGTATACATAGTGGTTATGGTATCTTCACTATGGACATAAGAAACAACCTCAGGGTTTTGAACAAGTGGGTGCCAAACACAAAGTGTGTAAATTGATAAAAGATTTGTATGGGCTCAAATAGGCACCTAGGGCTTGGTATGAGAAAATTGATTCATACTTGAAATCCATTGGTTTTCATCATAGTAAATCTATTGATACTCTCTATTTTTGAGTGTAGGGTAAGAAAATGGTGATACTTAGTCTCTATGTCAATGACTTTTTTATCACAAGTAATGATGAATACCATAATAAGTCTATGAAGAAGGAATTAAAATATGGGTTTTAGATGATATATCTTGGACTTAGTCACTACTATCTAGGCATAGAGGTAACTCAGAAAGAGCTTAGTATTTTTATTTCACAAAATAAGTATATTTTTGAGTTATTATATAGGTTTGGCATGAGTGATTTCAAACCTACCCTCACTCCCATGGAAGTAGCTTGAAATTGTGTCAGGGTAATAACAAAGCCTTTTTTGATGCCACCACATATAGACAATTGGTGGGAGTTTTGATATACTTGATGACTACTAAGACCAATATATCATTTTCAATTGGAATTTTATCTAGGATTATGCATGAGCCTAGATAAATTCATTGACATGTGGAAAAATGAGGACTTCATTACCTTCAAGGAATGAAAACATTTGGCCTTGAATACGACCGCAACAAGAAATTTAAACTTGTTAGATATTGTGATGTAGATTTTGGTGGATGTGTGGATGATAGAGTGTCAACCACAGGATACACTATGAATATGGGTTCAGCTTCCATTGCTTGGTGTTGTAAGAAGTAGAATACAGTGGAAAATTCATCAATAGAATCAACATATATTGCAACATGGGATGCTTCAAGAGAAATTGTTTACCTATGTCATATTCTTGAAGATCTTCAAGTTTCTTGATTTGCTCCTACATAGTTATACATTGGTAATAAAAGTGCAATCAATATGTCCAAGAATCATATGTTTCATGCCAAAAAAACACATATGGATGTCAAATACCATTATCTATGAATGCTAGTGGAAAAAAAATCTCTTGATCCAATATATTGCCCAACTATCAATCAGACAGCTGGCATCTTCACAAAACTCGTTGATAGAATCAAATTTTAAAAATTTAGAAAAATGTTTGGTATGTGTCTAAAGACCTGAATTTGGATCATAGGGGGGTTTTTTAGGACTTGTTCCAAAGTCTTAAAATTAGGTTAGATTTTTTGGTAGGTTAAATAAATAATTATTGCTAATGGGGCATGCATCTTTTTAATAAAAACACCCCCATAAAATAAATTTACTTAGTTTTAGTTTTAGGTAGTTTTTATGTTAATTAATTAGAACTACCTTACGTGTTGATTTCTCATAAAGATTTGGTTATAGGATTAGTTGGTTTTACTGGTCATGGGTAAAATCTATAAAATCAATGTTTTCAATGTAAAAGGGTTAACAGAGTAAATGCAACCTTTCATGTATTTGGTTTTTTTTAAATTAATAAAATAATTGTGCAATCACACTAAGCAGGGATAATGTTTAAATTATTTGATCAAGGAGTTATCATGATATGAATCATGACACCGTAGTAACAAGCACTGAACATACAAACCATGTCACATAGTGTCATAGAAGTTTTATAATATGTCACATATAATGCCACAAAGGTCACATAAAAGGGATATGTCAATGTCACACAAAAATAATGATAATGTCAACACTCAAATGGAATATTGTTTCAATATAATTAAAAATGCCACACACACAAGGCCAAGTATCACACATAATAAACAAACAAGTCTTAACTTATTATATAGTGAACTAAGAATTTTGAAAGGAAACATAGAGAAAATGAGACTAGTGTACATAAATGGCATGTATAAATACCATTGCTAGAAAATACCATATACATGTAATGAAATGTAATGTATGAGTGATTAGAAAACTTTTTATTATATATATATATATATATATATATATATATATATATATATATATATATATATATATCACCATGGTAAATATGTTGTGGATAGATAAAAACATGTTAAAGTGTTCATATATAACAAATAAATGCCCCCAACTTAACAAGGATATTGGGTAAAAAGGGAAGATCGAGATCAAAGAACAATGTAATAACATGACTTGTATCACACTCACATATCACTTGAAAATCATTACATATTTAAAGTTTAAATATGTTATCTTCTTAACATGAAATAAATAACATTTGTAAAAAAGCTAAGCTAGTAACATTTGAAAGTGATTTTAAGGTCCTAATTTTTATTTTTGATTTTTTTTTAATTTCAGATATATATAATTTTTTTGAATTTTTTCAATTTATAAAATATTTTAACTTATTTGAAAAGTGTTGAGAAACAATACTTTGAAAATAGAATAAATGGGAGTAAGTAGTTTAATATGCATTAATGTTTTAAAGGATAGTACATCAAGAAGAAGGTAAGCAATATGACCCTAATGTATGCACAATATATTAATGTCAATGTAGCATAAATGATTGAAATAAATAAAAATTTACATTCTTCCAATGGGAAATAACCTATGTTTGCTCATGGAGTATGTAAAGGTATAAATATGTGATTATGTAAGTGTAATGGAATCCATATATATATATATATATATATATATATATATATATATATATATGGATTCCATTACACTTACATAATCACATATGGAATCCATATATATATATATATGGATTCCATTACACTTACATAATCACATATTTATAACTTTATATATATATATATCAAGTAGATTGACATAAAGAATGGGAATTGAGAGCATTATAAGATAATAATTTTGGATTATAGAATTAGTTTTAAAACTAAGAAGGCAAGCGCCTAAAGCTAAAAAATCCAAAGGCTATAATAATTCTTGGATAAGGTATATAATAAGTAGAAAATAATCTATGTATAAATTGAAACAAATAATCAAGAGAATCAACCCAATTATTGGGTTGAGAAAAGCTATGATATTGTGTCAAACCAAAGACATCATCAAAAGGATACACATATGTATACCCCACTATATGATATGAAGGAGTGAATTTTTGTGATAATAAAGTGCCAATTGTATATGATTCTAGATATTTACTAGAATGATATGATACAGTATAACCATCTAAATCACTACTCACATATCCATGTACATATGTATCCTCATGTGTAATAGGAGAAGACATAATTAACTATACTTATGGTTAATCATTTTGAATTATGTGTCATTAATTAGGAGATGAATACCCCCTTTTATGTGCCATTTTTTCTTAGGATAATGTACCATGACTTTTTGAACTAACTACTTACACTCATTTGTAAGTGTATCATACTAATGAATAAATTGGGAATTTGAATAAATAAAATGTTCATGAATATCTATATCATGCTATTTAATATTTATGTCTACTATTTCATTACCACAATACTCAATGTATGTACAAACCAACTATTTTTTAAGAAGATTAAATATCATTGGTTTGAAATGATATTCATATTGTATTCCTAGAATTTCAACACTTTATTTCAATGAATATATTCTACAAATTTATGCTTTGTATAAGGTATAAATTTAATATTTTTCATCCCAAAGTTTCCTAATATCATATCAAATAACCTTATGCTTATTATAATTAATAATGGAGTGTGAACAATGATAGGTCCCACTTGTAAAGGTAGTACTATATGCCTAGAATTATCTTATGTATGACAATGAAATTATTTAAAAACTCTAGAAGCATCTTATTATATATATATATATATATATATATATATATAAATATATATATATATATATATATATATAAATATATATATATATATATATATATAAATATATATATATATATATATATATATATATAAATATATATAAATATATATATATATATATATATATATATATATATATATATAATTGAGAGAGTAGAGGAGTTTTATGGTACACATATTTCCACTTGATCTATTATCTATCATAACACTATGTATGACTTCCTATCAACAAATCCTTAAATAAAAAGTGCATGTCTTTTTGAACCATAATAAAAAACATCAATATCATCAAATGTGATCATAGGACATGATGATTATTTTATTATAAATGTACCAATTATGATATCAAGTTGATTTTCATATGTATAAATAGAAGGATAAACATACTATGCATAATTTACATTAGAATTATCCTTTTTATTTTTTGCTTCATGATTTGGAAAAGATGTTTTTACATTTTGAGATTTGAATTGTCATTTTCTTGTGGTGTAGCCTCTTCAATAGGTGTGTCAATATAAATAATTTTCTCATTAATGATATCTTCAATCTTGTGTTTGAGATTGAAAATTTTTTATGTGGAATGTCCAATACATCAATGTTAGTCACAATACATATTGCTAGTAAAATTTATAGATTACAGTTTATACATGTCTACTTCCATTACTAGAGGAAAAGATATGAGACTAAATTCGAGTATGTCTTCCAATAATACATGATGAGGTTATAATAACCTTGAGAATTGATTCCTTAGTGGATATTTTATTTGAAGCTTTTGTGTTTGGTTGTGATTCAACATTAACTGTAATCTTATCTTCATTCTTGATTTTGTTGGTCTTAATATTATAATTTATCTTGATTTTAAATTTAACATTTGAATTATAAGGACCATTTGAATAATATTTGATCTTTTTCCAAGTAACAAGTTTGATGGCATAATATTTGATTGTATTGCATAAGTCATCAAAATATTTAAACTTATCAAATAGAAATTACCATTAGAGTGGAGATAAGAAAATTTGAGTGAAGAGATATTAGAGATCATTATTATCCATTTTAATTCTTAATTTTTGTTAATATATTATTGTATCTTAGAAAAAATTCAATTATTATTTCATTATACCCTTATTTGATTTTTACATTAAAATATGATAGATTTACACCAATGTTGATATAAAAGTGTGTTTGGAAATAATTTTCCTAAGGGTTGAAATACTCTATTGATTGAAGAGGAAGATGATAAAACCATCTTAGATCATATTCTCTGAGACTTCCTAGAAATAGGTTTGTTAACAATTTTTCATTATCTATATGGTCTAGAAAAGCTATACAAAATGCACACAAATGTTGTTAAAGATCACCTTTTACTTCATATAAGGGAAGCTTAAGAGACACAAATACAATTGGTAATGGACAGGATGCAATTTTTCTTGGTGAAGGGTTATGAAATAAGTAAAATGAACACATGGAGGGGCTAGTAAGAGAAATAAATTTATCAATCTAAGATAGCTTAGCTTGAAAGTTAAGAATTATATTGTCAAGAGTAGTATTTGTATATCTTATTGAAGGATTATAAGTAGAATGAGTAGACATAGGAATGAATAATTATTTAAAACTAAGTCATGTAACAACTCCACTAGGTTTTACTAGAATAGAGTATTTTTTAATATTTAATTATACACATTTATCTAACATATCACACTAAGAGAAATCTAAGTGATATTTAACTAAATTTATTATATTAGTTAACCCAATAAGGTTTATATATAATCCATTAAGATAATGATCACTATGAAAAAGATATAATAATTCATGAATAATGATGAATAAATAATAAAGACTAAATCTATTTGTTAAATTAATTTTACAATTCTTCCATGAGTGAAATAATGGTGTAATCAATTAATTTTTTGTGATTTTAACTGTAAAACTCATCAAAAATTCTTTTTTTCTTTTTTGCTTTACGCAGAGGTTAACTGAAAAACCCTGTAAAAGCAATGTCTTGTGCAGTGAGTGTGATATTTGTTTAATATCTTTTGCATTTTGTCACACTTTTCTATATTGCACTTGATTTTATTTCAAGATGCCAAAGATTTAATACTTGCTTTTAGATAGTGATAGATTAATAATTTCTAATTATTCTTATTGGAAATGATTGATGGAGGCTTCACTAGTTTTTAATGAGTTATGGGTATTGTCAAGAATGAAAATCCCACATTGCCAATAGAATACGATAAATTAGATGCATTCAATTTGCATGATTGTAAGGCCTTATCTCTCATTAAATGTTTTTGTACTCATGATTCTTATGTTCATATTGAAAATTCTCCACATATTTACACTACATGGAAACATTATCGGATTTGTATGATAAGAAACCTAAGCATAAGAAGATAAATGTTCATATGCACTTTTTTCATTTATAATTAGATGAAGATGGGGATATGGGATAATGTATGTATAAGTTGAAAAATATCACTACTGAGTACACTAAGGCTGGGTTTGGAAAACTAGATGATGACCTCATAGTCACTACTACTTTGAAAGGACTACTTAGGTCCCATAAGAATTTTGTTGAAATGTTGCATGTATCTGACAAGATCACAAGAATCACCTTTGAATAAGTTGGCTAAGTTTCTCATCCAAAATGACCTCTCTCTAACCAAGAAATCTAAGAAAACTAAATAATCCCATGTTTTAGAGTCAAATCCTAGTTCATCTTCATCTGGGCATCCAAACAATAAAGTAAATAATTATAGAGCGGGTCAAGGTTATAGAGGAGGTAGATATCAAAATATAGGTAGGGTTTATTAAAATAACCAATCACATTCACATGAAACAAGTGATTGAGGACATGGTCGCAACTCATATGGGGGTAGAGGTCAAGGTAGATCATACATTTAGTGTCATAGATGTGGAACATTTGGTCACATTGCCTCACAATGTAGGATTACTTTTGATAAAATTTAGAGGCCACAAAAAGTGACTAAGTCTAACTCTGCTCAGTATGTTGATCATGACTATGATGAGTCCAGTAATGTTGCCCATGAATCTACATTCAGTACTATAGGGCACATTGATTGTATTGAATATGAGGCTAGGGATGAGCTCAAAGATGTATAGGTTTTAGACAAAAGAGTAACCAAAAATATGACATTTAGGAGATATTTTTTTGGGTCTTTCAAAGAAGCTTCTCTCTCTCTCTAGTTTCCTTGGTAGATAAGTCTATCCATACACCACTAGGACTTAGTTCTATTCATATTCTTATTCCTAATGGGTCTATAAAATACTTAGAAGATGTTTCGTATGTTCCCACATTAAATAAACACTTACTTTCTTTGGTAACTATTTCAAAGAAAGGTTATCAAATAGTGCTTGAAAATGGGCTCATTTACATCAATTAAATGAAAGGTGATTATAAAAAATGTATACAAGATATGAAGATGGAAACTTGGTTAGATTGCATTGTAAAGTGCTTCCTCCCACTATAAAACTTATGATAGTTATTGACATAGGTACAGGTACGATGTATACATAGTGGTTATGGTATCTTCACTATGGACATATGAAACAACCTCAGGGTTTTGAACAAGTGGGTGCCAAACACAAAGTGTGTAAATTGATAAAAGATTTGTATGGGCTCAAATAGGCACCTAGGGCTTGGTATGAGAAAATTGATTCATACTTGAAATCCATTGGTTTTCATCATAGTAAATCTATTGATACTCTCTATTTTTGAGTGCAGGGTAAGGAAATGGTGATACTTAGTCTCTATGTCAATGACTTTTTTATCACAAGTAATGATGAATACCATAATAAGTCTATGAAGAAGGAATTAAAATATGGGTTTTAGATGATATATCTTGGACTTAGTCACTACTATCTAGGCATAGAGGTAACTCAGAAAGAGCTTAGTATTTTTATTTCACAAAATAAGTATATTTTTGAGTTATTATATAGGTTTGGAATGAGTGATTGCAAACCTACCCTCACTCCCATGGAAGTAGCTTGAAATTGTGTCAGGGTAATAATAGTGCCTTTTTTGATGCCACCACATATAGACAATTGGTGGGAGTTTTGATATACTTGATGACTACTAAGACCAATATATCATTTTCAATTGGAATTTTATCTAGGTTTATGCATGAGCCTAGATAAATTCATTGGCATGTGGAAAAATGAGTACTTCATTACCTTCAAGGAATGAAATTTTTTTGCCTTGAATACCACCGCAACAAGAAATTTAAACTTGTTAGATATTGTGATGTAGATTTTGGTGGATGTGTGGATGATAGAGTGTCAACCACAGGATACACTATGCATATGGGTTCAGCTTCCATTGCTTGGTGTTGTAAGAAGCAGAATACAGTGGAAAATTCATCAATAGAATCAACATATATTGCAACATGGGATGCTTCAAGAGAAATTGTTTACCTACGTCATATTCTTGAAGATCTTCAGGTTTCTTGATTTGCTCCTACATAGTTATACATTGATAATAAAAGTGCAATCAATATGTCCAAGAATCATATGTTTCATGCCAAAAAAACACATATGGATGTAAAATACCATTATCTATGAATGCTAGTGGTAAAAATATCTCTTGATCCAATATATTGCCCAACTATCAATCAGATAGCTGGCATCTTCACAAAACCCGTTGATAGAATCAAATTTTAAAAATTTAGAAATATGTTTGGTATGTGTCCAAAGACCTGAATTTGGATCATAGGGGGGTTTGTTAGGACTTGTTCCAAAGTCTTAAAATTAGGTTAGATTTTTTGGTAGGTTAAATAAATAATTATTGTTAATGGGGCATGCATCTTTTTAATAAAAACACCCCCATAAAATAAATTTACTTAGTTTTAGTTTTAGGTAGTTTTTATGTTAATTAATTAGAACTACCTTACGTGTTGATTTCTCATAAAGATTTGGTTATAGGATTAGTTGGTTTTACTGGTCATGGGTAAAATCTATAAAATCAATGTTTTCAATGTAAAAGGGTTAACGGAGTAAATGCAACCTTTCATGTATTTGGTTTTTTTTAAATTAATAAAATAATTGTGCAATCACACTAAGCAGGGATAATGTTTAAATTATTTGATCAAGGAGTTATCATGATATGAATCATGACACCGTAGTAACAAGCACTGAACATACAAACCATGTCACATATTGTCATAGAAGTTTTATAATATGTCACATATAATGCCACAAAGGTCACATAAAAGGGATATGTCAATGTCACACAAAAATAATGATAATGTCAACACTCAAATGGAATATTGTTTCAATATAATTAAAAATGCCCCGCACACAAGGCCAAGTATCACACATAATAAACAAACAAGTCTTTACTTATTATATAGTGAACTAAGAATTTTTAAAGGAAACATAGAGAAAATGAGACTAGTGTACATAAATGGCATGTATAAATACCATTGCTAGAAAATAACATATACATGTAATGAAGTGTAATGTATGAGTGATTAGAAAACTTTTTTTTATTATATATATATATATATATATATATATCTCACCATGGTAAATATGTTGTGGATAGATAAAAACATGTTAAAGTGTTCATATATAACAAATAAATGCCCCCAACTTAACAAGGATATTGGGTAAAAAGGGAAGATCGAGATCAAAGAACAATGTAATAACATGAATTGTATCACACTCACATATCACTTGAAAATCATTACATATTTAAAGTTTAAATATGTTATCTTCTTAACATGAAATAAATAACATTTGTAAAAAAGCTAAGCTAGTAAAATTTGAAAGTGATTTTAAGGTCCTAATTTTTATTTTTGATTTTTTTTAATTTCAGATATATATAATTTTTTTGAATTTTTTCAATTTATAAAATATTTTAACTTATTTGAAAAGTGTTGAGAAACAATACTTTGAAAATAGAATAAATGGGAGTAAGTAGATTAATATGCATTAATGTTTTAAAGGATAGTACATCAAGAAGAAGGTAAGTAATATGACCCCAATGTATGCACAATATATTAATGTCAATGTAGCATAAATGATTGATATAAATAAAAATTTACATTCTTCCAATGGGAAATAACCTATGTTTGCTCATGGAGTATGTAAAGGTATAAATATGTGATTATGTAAGTGTAATGGAATCCATATATATATATATATATATATGGATTCCATTACACTTACATAATCACATATTTATAACTTTATATATATATATATATATATATATACATATATATATATATATATATATATATGGATTCCATTACACTTACATAATCACATATTTATAACTTTATATATATATATATATATATATATATATATATATATATATATATAAAGTAGATTGACATAAAGAATGGGAATTGAGAGCATTATAAGATAATAATTTTGGATTATAGAATTAGTTTTAAAACTAAGAAGGCAAGTGCCTAAAGCTAAAAAAATCCAAAGGCTATAATAATTCTTGGATAAGGTATATAATAAGTAGAAAATAATCTATGTATAAATTGAAACAAATAATCAAGAGAATAAACCCAATCATTGGGTTGAGAAAAGCTATGATATTGTGTCAAACCAAAGACATCATCAAAAGGATACACATATGTATACCTCACTATATGATATGAAGAGGTGAATTTTTGTGATAATAAAGTGCCAATTGTATATGATTCTAGATATTTACTAGAATGATATGATACAATATAACCATCTAAATCACTACTCACATATCCATGTACATATGTATCCTCATGTGTAATAGGAGAAGACATAATTAACTATACTTATGGTGAATCATTTTGAATTATGTGTCATTAATTAGGAGATGAATACCCCCTTTTATGTACCATTTTTTCTTAGGATAATGTACCATGACTTTTTGAACTAACTACTTACACTCATTTGTAAGTGTATCATACTAATGAATAACTTGGGAATTTGAATATATAAAATGTTCATGAATATCTATATCATGCTATTTAATATTTATGTCTACTATTTCATTACCACAATACTCAATGTATGTACAAACTAATTATTTTTTAGGAAGATTAAATATCATTGGTTTGAAATGATATTCATATTGTATTCCTAGAATTTCAACACTTTATTTCCATGAATATATTCTACAAATTTATGTTTTGTATAAGGTATAAATTTAATATTTCTCATCCCAAAGTTTCCTAATATCATATCAAATAATCTTATGCTTATTATAATTAATAATGGAGTGTGAACTATGATAGGTCCCACTTGTAAAGGTAGTACTATATGCCTAGAATTATCTTATGTACGACAATGAAATTATTTAAAAACTCTAGAAGCATCTTATTATATATATATATATATATATATATATATATATATATATATATATATATATAAATATATATATATATATATATATATATATATATATATAAATATATATAAATATATATATATATATATATATATATATATATATATATATAATTGAGAGAGTAGAGGAGTTTTATGGTACACATATTTCCACTTGATCTATTATCTATCATAACACTATGTATGACTTCCTATCAACAAATCCTTAAATAAAAAGTGCATGTCTTTTTGAACCATAATAAAAAACATCAATATCATCAAATGTGATCATAGGACATGATGATTATTTTATTATAAATGTACCAATTATGATATCAAGTTGATTTTCATATGTATAAATAGAAGGATAAACATACTATGCATAATTTACATTAGAATTATCCTTTTTATTTTTTGCTTCATGATTTGGAAAAGATGTTTTTACATTTTGAGATTTGAATTGTCATTTTCTTGTGGTGTAGCCTCTTCAATAGGTGTGTCAATATAAATAATTTTCTTATTAATGATATCTTCAATCTTGTGTTTGAGATTGAAAATTTTTTATGTGGAATGTCCAATACATCAATGTTAGTCACAATACATATTGCTAGTAAAATTTATAGATTACAGTTTATACATGTCTACTTCCATTACTAGAGGAAAAGATATGAGACTAAATTCGAGTATGTCTTCCAATAATACATGATGAGGTTATAATAACCTTGAGAATTGATTCCTTAGTGGATATTTTATTTGAAGCTTTTGTGTTTGGTTGTGATTCAACATTAACTGTAATCTTATCTTCATTCTTGATTTTGTTGGTCTTAATATTATAATTTATCTTGATTTTAAATTTAACATTTGAATTATAAGGACCATTTGAATAATATTTGATCTTTTTCCAAGTAACAAGTTTGATGGCATAATATTTGATTGTATTGCATAAGTCATCAAAATATTTAAACTTATCAAATAGAAATTACCATTAGAGTGGAGATAAGAAAATTTGAGTGAAGAGATATTAGAGATCATTATTATCCATTTTAATTCTTAATTTTTGTTAATATATTATTGTATCTTAGAAAAAATTCAATTATTATTTCATTATACCCTTATTTGATTTTTACATTAAAATATGATAGATTTACACCAATGTTGATATAAAAGTGTGTTTGGAAATAATTTTCCTAAGGGTTGAAATACTCTATTGATTGAAGAGGAAGATGATAAAACCATCTTAGATCATATTCTCTGAGACTTCCTAGAAATAGGTTTGTTAACAATTTTTCATTATCTATATGGTCTAGAAAAGCTATACAAAATGCACACAAATGTTGTTAAAGATCACCTTTTACTTCATATAAGGGAAGCTTAAGAGACACAAATACAATTGGTAATGGACAGGATGCAATTTTTCTTGGTGAAGGGTTATGAAATAAGTAAAATGAACACATGGAGGGGCTAGTAAGAGAAATAAATTTATCAATCTAAGATAGCTTAGCTTGAAAGTTAAGAATTATATTGTCAAGAGTAGTCTTTGTATATCTTATTGAAGGATTATAAGTAAAATGAGTAGACATAGGAATGAATAATTGTTTAAAACTAAGTCATGTAACAACTCCACTAGGTTTTACTAGAATAGAGTATTTTTTAATAATGAATATTTAGAGATAATAGTCTTTGTGTTGAAAGTTAATCTCACAAAATTTGGCATATATATACAGCAAAAATATCATTCATCATCTTTTGGAAAATACTTGGAGTAGTTTTTAATCCAAAAGTAAGAACATTCCATTCATATTTCCCAAATGGAGTGATGAATGTTGTCTTATACTTATCTACTTCAGCAACCTGTATCTGCCAGAAACTAGATTTTAAATCAAACTTACTGTAAAGTTTACTACCAGTTAGTCTCTATAGAATCTCATCTTTGGATGGTATAGGATGTTAAACAGGAACCACATACTTATTCAGAGGAATGTAATTAATTACCAATCTTTTCTTCCCTCTGACCTATTCACTACGCTTATTCAAATAAAATGCTTCACAACCCCAAGGGCTATGTGAATCTCTGATTAGACCTTGCTCTTTTAATTGTTCTATTTCTGCAAGACATTCTGCTCTAAGAGAAGGAGACATACTAGAGTGGTGAGATTTAAATTTTGGTTCAATAGTCCTACCATTTTTATCAGTAATCAATTTTAAATCAATCTGGCATATGTGAACTTTTTTGTGCCGAAAGGCTAAAGGATTGTTAAAACAATAGTCACGAACAATCTTTGCAAGCATTGGATCTATGTAAGCTTTGCAACAATTTATTTTTTGAAATATGCACTGATTATTTATAGGCTTTTTAGTTTTGGTTTTCAGTGGAACCTTGCATTCATACTTATGCTTCTTATAGAGAGAATATTTCTAAGCTAGTATGATTTCATGCTTTTGTATGGTGATCGGATAAAAACAAGCTAAGTTGTTAGAGCTGAACATCATATCAAATAATGGCATTTCATGGTGGATGACTTTAAAATTAAAGATTGTATCTCCTAAAAGAATAGGAACACTGACTGAATATTTAGAGATAATAGTCTTTGTGTTGAAAGTTAATCTCATAAAATCTGGCATCCACATATCTATAGGAATGGCATGAAATCTTGCCAAAGAAGCATCAGCTCCAGTATCAAGTAAAACATCTAATGAATAAGGTTTAAAACCTTTCCATTTTATAGAAACTTCATAGACCAGATTACTAGTTTCATGTACTGAAACTTGATGAATATTATTATCTACTGTCATGTGTTGAGCTTCTACTTCATCAGCTACTTTGATCAATTCTTCTTCAAACAATTATTCATTTTCATCTTCTTCTGCTTCTTCACGCAGAAGAGTTTCTAACTCAGTTTGAGCTTTTTTGAGAAAGGCTTGAAGAGTTTTGATGTGTTTAGTATGCCATTCTCTTCTTCTAGAATTTTTTGAATTATAGCTATAAGCTGACACAACTTATTTTCCTTTACTAATATATTGCCTATCAAACTGAGAAGCCAAAGCATTCTTCTATTGCTGAACATTTTCTATTTGATTTAAATATCTTCTTTCAATTTTAGCAATTTGGCTTTGTAAAAACATTTTCTCAGAAATCATATATATAGGCAAACTTTCATACTTAGCTTTCAAAGACTGAAGTTGCTGAGATAAACCCAAACTGTCAGAGAATTGATTTGAAGAATATTGCATAGAATTCATATTCATCTGAAACCCTATGTCTGAATCATAATCTAAAGAAGACTCTATTTCAAAACTATTTTCTTCTTTATTCATAATGATGAAATTATCTATATCAGACTCATCTTTTGTATATTCTAAATCTAACTCATATTGAGCACTATCAACAGGAATATACACATATTCATCTTCATCTATATTATGACTCTAAAGAAAATTAACCTTTTTAGATTTCTCTTTCCTTTGAGGACATTTATTAGCATAATGGTCACCCTGACAAAGAAAACATTTTACAGGGGTTTTCTGAAACCCATGTTTCCTTTTTGTATAGATCCTCTTTTGTTTAAAGGATTGTCTAAACTTTGGTTTTCTTGACCATTTAGCAGGCACAAAATCACAACTGCAATCAGATTTATTTTTCTTTTTGAACTTTGTTCTCTACTTTCTATATTTCTTGATATTTGTACAACC
>JARHVA010004143.1:1467500-1592500 GCA_037957365.1 Torreya grandis | reverse complement strand
TATAATGGTCACATGACCATTCTACAAAAGATAAGAATATATTTAGTTAATTCAACAAATTACAAAAAGATAATGAATTAATTAAATAGACTATATTATAATGTTTTTTGTTTTACATTGAATTTAAAATTTATTTAAATAAGAATTCATAAAATATGTTATCTAGTTCATAAATACTCTAAAACTAAATCTAATAAATATTGAAACTATATTCAAATTAAAAGAATTGATACTATAAAAATATAATAATAACAATTTCAAATTTTAATTTGAACTATAATATGTCTGAATTTAATGAAATGATGTTTAAAGGGGACTCATAATTCCTTAAGTTCAAATTGTTTAATTTCCATGGAGATCCTATCAATCACTTAACTAAATATGTACTTTATTTGGTAAAATACTCAAATGATAGATCACTATTAAAATATTTAGAAAATAATAATAATAATAATACTAATAATAATAATAATAATAATAGGAGACACCATAGATTGGTTCTAATAGTATTTTTAGTGGGTCCTTAGCTTTCTTAAATAAGATATAATATTTTTTATGATATGAATTTAATAATAATATGGTCATTAGATTCAGACTAGAACATCTTCAAATTTTACAACAAGGTCATGATGATATTATTTAATATTATGTTTTATAATTCAAGAATACATTAATTTTTTTAATATATCAACCCTCATATTTGTAAAATAAATTTATCTTTAGTAAGGGTATAGTGTCTCCACTTAAGGACAAATCACTCTAAAATAATCCTTCTTTAGAGAGAATTTACATGGATATTTTTACCTATGCCTTTGATCTCAATTTCGATTTATATAATTCAACAACATAAAGTGATAAAAGTGCACCTTCACTTAACAAGGAAGTTATAATGATAAAAACCTATATATGTCATGCCCATTATTTTTATCAAAAATAACATACATGCCACACAAAATACACACTTAAACTATCAATTGGATTCACATAAGATAGGTCTTAAAACTATAATACTATATTACACTAAAGGAATCCATAAAAAATATTTTGATCAACTCATAAAATCAATGTGAAACATTTTCCCAATCCCCTTCTCACTCAGTTGATGTCAAGATATCCATCACAATTGGCACACAACCTCATTGACACTCTCATCTCCATGTGTCAACCTTATGTTAGGTTGAGTCTAAATTACCATGGGTTATGAGCACATCATGTGTGAGAATATTGAACCACTATGTCTATTCCTTACCTTATGATCCTTTACTCCTATAAGCTCTAGGATGCTTCTACTTAGTAATATCTTGAGCTCATGGATCCTCAATGTTCATTGGGACTAAAAATACCCGTAATCAATCCTTTTAGGTTTTTGAGCTCTAGGATGATGTCATATGGAATCATCTTTCCCATTTTCTAGCTTGGGGCATTGCTCCTATTATGGTCATCTCTGGTACCATAAGTCACTAGGATGATTACACATGTTATAATCCCACTCCTACACTAGTCTAGATGCAACCTCTTAGTACAACCTATTATTAATCAATGTTTCATCCTAGATATGGTTGTTGGAGCCTACTCTAGATTAAGAAAAACATTGGATTGACTTTAATCCTATAAGTTATCTATAACAATGGTAAACCTCTAGGTTTAAGGGCTATCTCCCTAGTTTATCTTTACTTGTTTATCACCTACACTACTTGGTTTCTTAGATGACAAGGGATAGACGGAAACATGAAAAAAAAATTGATCTAATGAGGGCATACACAAAAATGATCTCCACTAGACTACCATACACTTACACTATGAAACATGATTCACAACACTTGTCTCAACATCCTAGATTAGTATAACATAAGAGTTTCAAACATGGAGATGATTAGACACCACTTTCCCATAAGAGTACATGTATACCACCCAAAAACTTGAAAAAATCCTAAAATAGGCATGTACATATAAGTGATGGTATGAAAAAAGTGGATGTGATTAATCTTGGGAAAGTTATATACTTTGTCCAAATTTTCTCAAGGCCATTTTAAACCTCTTTAATGCATCTCCTTTCATATTTTCTCCATCAGGTCTAAGTGAGTGTTTTAGGAGGGTTTTGAGCTATTTTGGTTCTTAATAATGGTTCATAAAAAATAGATGCTCAATATAAAAACAAATAACACTAATACCAAGTATAGTACCTCTTTAAAATATTGATTCACCATGCAATTTGTCCATAAAAATATGAGTACATAAAGATGGTTCTCGAGCTCCTTAAGTGCATTTGAGACACCCCTAAAGTGAGTTCAGGGAAAAAATGACTCCTTTGTATAATTAAATGCAAATAAATGGTTAAAATAAAAATTATAATTCAACTAAAAGTATATCAAGTGGATTGTAAAGTTTATAGGTTCATGTGAATGAATTTAGACCCTTATAGGGCTTAGGTTTAGTTTTAAGCCTAATAGGCCTAAGTGTGTTTGATGTTTTTGACCACCACTAAGTGGTTTATATAATCTTACTATTATTACTAACATTAATTCATCCTAAAATAAACCTCCCAACTCATTCTATATTGTCTCTTTGTTTTCCCTTTCCTCCATTCTCTATTCATGTGCTCTGTCAATAGTTTTGGCTAGACTAGGAGTGCCCTCTATCTGTGTCATAATAGAGGGAATATCCCCTATTTTCATATACAAATTCAGGTTTTAAAGAGATTATTTACATCATAAGTAAATTATACACAAAAATTCAATGCCTAAACATCTCTAAAAATCTCTCAACACTCCAAAACCTAAGACTAGCTTTTCAATTCTAGTGACTCTACAAGATCTATAAGCTCAGGTTGACTATAGAGTTAGAAAATTTCCTTTGATCTATTTATTTCTTTTATTGTCTCATGAAGTTGGTGATACAAATTTTAGACTGGTCTCAACATGTTCAATCCATCATATAACTCTATGTGTTAGCCAAGACCCCTTCATTAGCATGAGTTAGTTTGTGACTATAACGGACTATAGATACTCAGGAAAAAATGATTCATGTAGGTATTTTTTTATGCTTAAACATTATATCTCATGACCTAAGATCCTATTAATTTCAAAAATACCACCTCATAATTATTTTAACTCATTAATTCCTTAGGGCTATACTCAACATTCAAACTACTTTTCTCTTGATGTAGGAATGAGTTATTCTATCTACTCAGTCAAACTATGTTACTTGTATATGTGCATTAGATAGAGATTGAAAAGATCATGTAAGTGTTACTCTATGCATGACTAGTATGTTTCATTAGTACATCTTCCACTTGGTCATATTCATCTCATACCTTGGATCTAAGTTCCATTCTCTCATCATCAATGAATCATGTACCATTGTTGCACTTTAAGGTTCACTTTTGGTCTTTTTGGCACTATAGTTACTAAACACATTCAATGAATGTTTTCGTACTTCGGAAACTACTTAGAGAATATATCATATGGCCTATAAAGTTCATCTTATTCTTAACATTTTACCTATAGACTTAGGTTGTAAGGATGAAACCATTAGGCCTATCTTGATACCATATGCCCTCACCAATAGATGACATTTGTATGAGAGAATAACTTAACTAGAGAATTTAAGGTAACATATCTCAATTATAAATTTCTTGGCCTTTCAACATTGTTTCAAGTCTACCAACATATAATGACCTTACCATTATCACCATGATGCTTTATATTATCTTAAACTTGATTGAAGGTCTCCATTGAGCTCAAAAACATTCATATAAACACTAATCAAACCTCTTTGGTGTTGGCATCAAATCACTACTAGTAAATATTTATAGGTCTACATGATATAAGACTATGTATATGGAATTGGTTCTCATAACCAATTGTAGACACCTAAAAGTTACACCATGATAGTTTTTAGTGTTGTCTTGACCTGTGGACCCTTAATCAACTCTTGGACCACCTAGTTTACTAGCATCATTTTAAATACCTCCTCCTTGAACACATCACTTAAATCATGACCTTTTTACCCATTTAATCACAACCCCTTGACCATTTCTAGTTTGGGTAACCATCAATAGTTAACCTAACCATCGATAGTTGGGGTCATAAAACTTGCCTTAAGTATTTTAAAGTATTTATAGCTTTGTTCAAGATTACTATCTTATATAATGTAAAATTACTTTAACATCATCTTTTAAAGGCTAACTAAAATAGGAAAATTCATCTCCTCTCAATTTAGCAACTTTACCTCAAGCCTCCCTCTGTTACTGAACAACTTTTTGCTACAAATATAGGGCTTTTAAAAGAGTTATGGATCCAAAAACAATTTCATCTCAGCTTTTTTATTTTATTTGTGTAGGTATTTAGCATCTTGAAGCTCTATCTACTTAACTTTCAAAGTTTCAAGCACTATTATTTTTCCCAACATTCTTTACGTCTTCAACTATCATTCACTTAGAATTACATAGGTATCATCCTTTTATTTTTAGTGTTTTCCTTTCCTTATAAAGTTTTTCTATTTTTTTATGTTCACGTTCACACCACCTCACCTAATAATCCACACTCTTACTCCTACCCTTCAGCCATTCCATTTTCATCTCTATCCCAAAATTCACCAACGTTTATAGGTAACCATTAATAGTTGGTAGCAACCATCATTGGTTACTCAAACTATCACCAGTTACCTAACCGTCACTGATCATACCCAATCAACTCTGATCACCCTAACTGTCAATGGTCACTATCAAGGAAAATAACATATTTTTATTTTCTCCCCTTTTACCTAATCAAATCCCTATTTCTATTCTTGATCTACCTATAGACCCCACCAAGACCCTCTAAACCTAACCTTGGAGCATTTGTGCATGGTTTTGACCTACCATTGCTACATTTTCTATTGAATAGGTATACCATTTATATATTTGTATACACATTTATGTTCATATAAGTTTTTTTTATCTTATAATTTTATTTTTATAACATTTATACCATTATGGGAGTGGATTGATAGCCATCCAAGGGAGCTTTCACTTCTTGGATCTAGAATTGTTAGGCAGTCCACCATTTCTAATTGTCTAACAAACAAGTTCGTTTAGTTCAGTCTTATTGTAAGTATTCCTTCCTCACCAAAAAGGAGTTCTCACTTCATATGGTCATTAATAAGTGCATTTCAAATCTAAGAAATGAAAAAATAAATTGAAACCTTTTAGAATGCCTAGTCGAACCCTAGTTCCTTTTCTTAATTATTTTCTCATCAAATGAAATTATTTCATTTTGGGCTTAAAAATTAACCATTTACATTCATTAATTACTTACTAATTTTAGTTCATCTAGTAACTTAGGAGGCAAAGTAATCTTATCATAGCATTCACACTTGTTATCACACACAAAACTATACCATAAAATAATTTACACATCCAAAAAATAATTGAGATAAGGACCGACTGGGATTTAATCACCTAGTGTCAACCTTACCCTCTCTTGGCTATCCCAATTGGATTTCACCACCAAGGGGAGAACTAACTCATCTCTCTAGTTGAGTATAAAATATGGACTTAATATATCTTGGCTAAGCACCTAACACCATTATCACTATGAGATTGTGATGTGAGGGGTTAGGCCCCAACACCAAGCCAACTGTTGAAGTTCAACATATATCTTCCTTCTGAGCACATAAATAGCCTAAAACCATCCATGGACTTCCTCTTTTGTACCTGCTTTACAATCCAAACTCCCTTATCACACTCATTAAGGAATAAGCCAAAAAATGATTTTAATGTAATCATAAGATTAAAACACACTTTTTGGTGTATGTATTAATTGCTTTGAAGTTCTTTTGGGTTTCTTTTCCATTTGAGGTGTGTGTCATAATAACATTCCATATTTTTTCATATAGTTTTAACCAGACAACAAGTGAGAAATCAAAACAACTAACCACCACCTTCTTCTTCATCCATGGATTATACTGTAGATGTTGACAAATCTCCCCATGCTTCACCTCACCATTCATCTCCACCACCATATCCTTCCAAAATCCTAATCATGTCTGAAGGAGATCTAGACTTTACTACCTTCTTGACAATAATCTAGTTGCTTTAAAACATTACCTAAATACCTTCTCTCATTATACCCCACTACTTTGGTTCCTTTTTCTAATCCTTCCCTTGGCATACCATCCCACCTTATGGTAGGTGCCACTTCAACCCAACTATTAAATTAGGCCTCTTCCAATTTCCCATTCACCCAAACTCAAATCAACCTTCCCCCTTCCAACCAAACACCTCTTATCATACCTCATCTGGATTCAACCTTACCATTAGTCATTTATACCCCATGTACTATGGTATTATCCTCCAATATAGCTTTTATCTTCCCTTTGGTTGCAACCAATCCCTCGACCATAGTTCCACTTCAAAACCCAGAGCTCTCCATACCTCAAAACCTTCCTCCAATCAACACTAGGGTAACTATCCAACCTCAACCTTCCCAACTTCCTCCTACCTCAACCATCTCAACCATTTTTTTCCTCAACAAGTGCCTATGATAAATTATCAATATGTACCTAACCCATAAGGGTAAATACCTTCAACCACCTAACCTTTTATACCAAGTAGTTCTTATGTGCCACCATCTCAACCTCTTGGTACCACTTATCAGTATGTTGATTCTTTGATACCATCTACTACCTATTCATACATTACTAAAAACCAACCCCAATAAAATGTGCCTCTCAATTATGTGGCTTCTCAACCCCAACCAAATCTAATCAAAATGCTTATAAAAAAAATGATTAGTTTGGAGTCATTCATGTCCACCTCAACTAATATTTTGTCTTATGACCAAATTTGTAATGAGATTATCCACCTCTATATACCCATTCATGCTTATCCTTCTTAATGGGAATTTCCCAAATTTTCTAAATTCTAAGGTAAGGAAGATCCTTGGTAGTACCTAAGAACTTTATGCCATTTTTTCTACTTGATTTCTTATAATGACACTCTCCTCCTCTAAACCTTTCTCATGTCATTATCTAGGGCCACCCTTGATTGGTATAGTGCCATTCACAATAATTCTATCTTTTCTTTCCCTCAATTGGCATAAAACTGTTTAAAACACTTTTTAGTAAACATATCTAAAAAGGTTTCCATTACTAACCTATACTCCAAATTTTTTGAAGATGAATCCATTATTGATTTCATTTCCAAATTGAGGGACCTCATTAATCATCTCATTTTCTAGTTACCCCAACCTAAATTAATCAAATTATTCTCTCAAAGGTGTGCTAAAAACATTTCTACAACTCTCAAAGTCTAAACCTTTAGTACCTTTGATGAAGA
Source organism: Torreya grandis (assembly GCA_037957365.1). NCBI lineage: Eukaryota > Viridiplantae > Streptophyta > Pinopsida > Cupressales > Taxaceae > Torreya > Torreya grandis. The sequence goes on along the minus strand of JARHVA010004143.1, from coordinate 1,585,182 downwards.
ATTCACTATGGATCACATTAGAAAAACATGCTATTGATTAAGTGAAGTTGAAGCTTTGAAATAAAAATTCTAGTTTCAAATCCATGGAGTCATCTTCCACCAAAACCATAAAACCAACCAGTTCTAAAGCAAAAGCATTATCACACTCCATTATTCTCAAAGATACACCTCATCCAGCCATCAACCAAACAACTCAAAATAATAATCCTTCAAATCACCAAAACTATACCTAAAATTGGATTCCTTCAAAACCATTTACCCTAGTTGGGGAATCCTATACATCAGTGTTGGAAAATCAACTTAAAGCCAGTCTAATCCAACTTTCACCAATCAATCCCCCTCAAAAATTTGATACTTTTTTATCCCTTCCTAGGTGGTATAACTAGAATGATCATTATTATTATTATTATTAGGTTGTTAGACATGATACCAATAGATGTAATACCTTTAAGAGCATTGTCCAAGACCTAACTGATAAAGGGGAGCTTGTGTTTGATAATCCAAATGTTCCTTCCAACCAATCTCTAGATATTTTCCAAAAACCATTCCCAAATCATACACCTTCAACCCAACACCATGAAGTCCAACCTAAATACTCCAACTCACATGAGGCACATGTAATTAATGTCATCATTAATGTGCCCACTACTGAAGAAGTCATCACCTCTATCACCCAAATAGTGGAAAATAACACACCACCTCTTCCTTTAGATGCACAAACAAAGGAAGTAGCTATCCCTTTTACTTAGATGAAACTATGGTTCCATCTACCCTTCCTATGATGGAAATACCCAAGGATATAACCACTTCATCAACTATTTCATCCACATCTCTAAATCAAATATAAGAACCACACACTTATTTAAATAACCAAACCAAAGAAAAATCTATACGAACCCTTCCACTTGAAACCATTACCATTAACACATTAATTACATAATTATCTATAACTCAAAAAACATTTCCCATGAGACCATACCACTACCTACCTAATCATTACCTTTTGAGCCTTACACCAAGGATAGCAACATTGAAACTGCTCTTTCTTCTTCCCCAAAAGTTTTATGCTTTAAAACTAATGATCAAAGAACATGACCCATTTATAAACCCTTTTCCTAGCTGGTTAAAAGTTTGAAACTTACCTCCCAACTTAACTTTGACAGAGCCACCTTTTGGCATCAGCTTGGACTCCCATATCAAAACAAAACTGAACCTTCCACTTCACTTGAGTCTACACTCAATCCTATTATTATGAATCCACCAATGATCCCCTATAAAGTCACCAAGGAACAATCCCAATTACCCCACCTAAAATTTTCAAGGAACCCTATGCTTCTTTTATCAAGCCATCAAGTACTTGGGGGTCCTTCCCATGCCTAATCCTACTCACCCTCCTTTGAGATTAGATTTAACCACATTAACCCAACCAAAACCTATTATAATTAAGCCCATTAAGAAGGAATGATTTCCTAAACCATAACCTCAAGGAAGAAACATACCAGATCTTTCACCTATACCTTATATTTTAGGACCACATCCCTCCACCATTCCCATTACCTACTCTTCGTCTAAAAAACCATCTCCACTTTCTTCACCTCTAACAAGCCCATCTCTTAGATCATCATCATTCCTTACCAACCTTTATCCATCAACATTCCCATCCAAACCCTCATCATCTAGACCCATAATTCCTAAACAAATTTTAACTAAGCCAATTCTTTCTAAATAACTAGCCAAGCTCAATCCACCAACCACACCTCCTATCGAGAAGTCTTTGCCTAATAATATTCCTACATCATAAATCCAAACTCCACCACCTCCATAATATTTATCAAAATCTTATACAACTATTTTACAAAGTCTCTTTCAAGATCCTACCATTAAATTACCACCAATCAAGCATTTTGAATCAACTCACCAAAATCCAACCTAGTTTGATGATAATCTGATTTATCTTTGTGATAGGACCCTTGGGCATGATACAAAGAATTGTAAATCTCTCCAAACTATCACTCATGGCCTCTTAGAGGAGGATGATCTATTATATGAACCTTATTTAATCCCATTTATTATTTTACCACGTATCCAATCTACCTACCAATCATCTACTTCTCAATTCCCACCAAGGAGTTAAATAAAGGAACCAAAGCAAGAAAACAATCCCTTTATCCATACTATTCATATGGGGACATGTTCTTGAGCTAAAAAAAATAAATTGGAAAAGCTAAGGACACCATTCCATGGTCTTACCATTCAACTCCCCAACAAACCAACCAAACCCAAAAAAATACACCTTCACCTTCACCCTCACAACCATCGAAGACCAAAGTCTCCATTTTGGAAGCCCCTTCTACTAATGTATATCCATTATTCCAATACTTGGAGTTAAAACAACTTCACCAAATGCTAATAAAAATGAGTCTTTATGACTTATTTAGCACCTCACCTCAACATCTTCAAGCTTTAATCAAAACACTACATTCTATAGAGGTTCAACCAGATGATCCCCAACCTATTGCACCTTTGATTGGAGCCATCCAACATGCTATCATGGTCACCTTGCAAGAATTTGAAATTCCACCCTATCATAGTGAATACCTTGATCCCCCTATTTTTATCACATCCATCAATCATACATGTGTCAAATGTGTTATGATTGATGGGGGAATGAGTATCATTATCATCTACTCCCATGCCTATGATCAACTCCAACTACCTAAAAACATCATGTGAAAAAGTTTGGTACTTCTTCAATCATTTAATGATACCTTAGCCACCACTCTAGGAATAGTTTTTCTCCACATCCATTTAGGGCATAAAACTATTCTTGAACTATTTTATGTAGTAAAAGGTGAATTTCAATATAATGTGTTACATAGATGCCCTTGGATCCATGCCATGGGATGCATCCCTTCTACCCTTCACTAATGTGTCAAATTTCAACATTAGGGATAAGTCATTACAATCAAAGTTGATTCAAGTCCATTTACTTCTTGTAACATGACATATCAGCCCAATGGCATTCTCATTGCACCTTCACCCCCTTCACAACCAACCTCTAGCCAAACTACCACATCAAACCAACCCACCAACACTTATATCCTAAAAAATGATGAACCATCAACTAGTTCAACTATCCCTTAATCTAAAATCCTAGTTAAACACCCCTTGCAATCTATGTTTTAGCATCTTACATTGGGGTAATATCAACTTTTATCTTTGGATGCTTTCCCTTCTCCACATGAATTTGGGAACCTTCAAAATGACCCATCTTATGATCCCAACATTAGTACCCTTGTCCCCTTTGGCCTTCACAACAATAGAACATATTTTTTCTATGGGGGACATGATAAACCACTCCTTGCTCCCACTAACATGCCTTATATCCAAGCATTCACTTCCAAATTTTCTTATCTTAGCAACCTAACCCTTGCCCAAACATACCTTCATCAGTGCACTTAGAAAGGGTTTAGTTTTATCCTATATTAATAAGGACCCTACAAACTTCTCATCATCAAAACCCAAAAACCTCGTGATTGCTTTGGCCTAGGACATAATCCCCCAAAAGAGCCCACATCACCCAAACCAATTCTTACCACTATTGTTGAACCCCTATGTTCACCAACCCCACTTTTCCAATTTGACAAACCTCTACCTTCATAAACCTCACTTTTCCAAGACTTAAGATGAAGAAACACTATTAGCATGACCTTTAAATTAAGACTTAAGACATATATTTATAGTCATATACATATAATCATGCCTAAAGATTGACACAGTCATATTATAAATGCACATACTCTATAAAGATATCGTAACCTATAACACTAGAACCAAATAATGTAGGCATATGTTGCCTCCTAAACTAAGTTATTGAGTCATCATAATAATTTCTAGAAGCCATATATATAAAAGTATCAATAGAACATATATTAAAAAAATGTTGCATGCATTCTTGTGATATCATATTCTTGTTCAAGTAAACATCCTAGTGATTCCTCATTATGAAATTCCATAGTTTATGTACAAACCAAAGAATCAATAATTTTAATCTAGAAGGAATGCCCTATAAATTTAGATAAAACCAAAAAATATTATTTTAAACTAGGATAAAATATATTATAACATACTATGACTAAAATTCATATGCTGACATGTCTCTATAGTGGCTATAGTAGGCTATCTAAAATCTTGTTATTTTACTCCTCCATCAACCATGTCTACATAAGCCTATGTTTAAGGCATAGTGGCTATTCCATATGATACAATTTGGAAACAATAATTGCTACCATACATATATCTACCATCATGTATGTTGGAAGTATTCTCTATCAATTGAATAACCAAACAATAGGCACCACATTATTGATATCATTACTACAACATAACACTCATTTAGGACAACAAAAAAGAGGATTATGCCAATTTTAGATATGAAAAGAAAGAAGGTATTGATTTTATTTTTACACACACCACATATAAAATTATGAGGTATCTTTTAATTTTATAGGATAAGTGAAAAGTATTCACTCTAAGGCATGAGTTTTTGGGTATTCAATTTTGTAAACAACCTATTAGTGAAAAAGTGGTGAGTGAAGTAATTTGTTTACCATAGATGGGTCAGATATGGATGATTATGAATATAATTTATATGGGTGGAATAATTATGGTTCTAACCTAATGTGGTTACAAACAAAATAAACTCAAAAAAATTAGGGAAAGGTAGGGTAGAATATGAGGCTTGTGGACCACACCAGATGAAACATTTCTAAACCAATACTTGAACTAGATATTGGATAATGAGTTAAATTCCAATATTTACTAAAGGATAATGTATATAAATATTAATAAAACGTAGATAGGAGTCAAATTAAACCAAAATACAACATACTTAGACACATTAAATGCAAGTTTATCACGTTTGTCAGACTACAATAACACATCTACAAATGGGGATTATGATTCATATGCAAAAGACATTAAAATCAAAAATAGATAAATATGAAGAATGTGTATATTAAAAGAGAAGTCATGAAGAAAAAAAATTATAAAAAACTAGAATAAAAAAACTTTTTACACAATCCACACGATTGGAGAAGAATCATATTTTGCACAATAAGGCTAAATTACAAAACTTCCAAAAATTTAATATTAATATTGAAAGCCAAAATTATCCTCCATTTGGAATAGAAGGATACAAGTATACATAGTATGGTATGGGAAAGGCCGCATATCTCAAGGGAAGTCTTAATATATATATATAAAGACTTAAGGCATGCATCCAAAATCTCATATAAAGAATACACATATAGTAGTCAACCTAGAATATAATTTTATAACTAAATCAAATTTGGAGCCAAAGTTATAAATTAACCAAAGAATAAAAGTACATATTAATTTTTGTCAAGGTGATGATGTGACACTACTAACTGAATAAGATGATAGAGTGATAGTTAGATGAACTAAAGCAATGAATATTGTGTCTTGTGGGATAAAGAGGGGCTCACCTAGAGTATGAATGACTGCATACCCAATAAATTAGGAATTATGTGTCGAAGTTGTAGCATTTAGATTAAATTTAGTGTTGGGTGTTGATCTAGAAGCTCCATCCCTAGTTTTGAGGTTATTCAAACAATGTATGAGCAGCTTCAAACTCCCTGTTAATAGCATCAATAATGATCAGAGAAGGCTTGAAAATATTGATGTTTTCAACCACTAACCATGTATGCTCCACTTATGACCTCTTAAAATCAAATCCTAAGGCCTTAACTTTCATTACTCTATCCTTTAAAAAAATATTAGTTGAAAATATTCATTGGTGTTTCTATATATTGTGCCTTCAACCTCCTTAATGTTTTTGTTGTTTATTTAGGAAGGGTCTCAAATTTTTTCCTATTAACCAATTCATCTATATGGGTTATGACTTCAGTGACCCTTATGTCCCTAAAAATTTATAAATCCTGGTTCTCCTTATTTATAAGATGCATGAATAGGTATTTTATTTGGTTATGAAATGGAAGAGCAACATCTCTTTTAGTAATCACATAGTTTATTACCCATGCTACATCCTGACTAGTCATTGATTTCAAATGATTAAAAACATTGATCATAAAACACTAGATTAAAAAGGTAATTACATTTTTATACTCCCTAAAACGGTGCCACAACCTAATAATCTTTTCCTCCTTTGACATATGAGTGTTTATACTTTATACACTATCTACAATTTCATGAGGGGCATGTATGATTTGATTCTACAGTAACCTCTACTACACCTCTTTACTTCTATACATCTCTTTCATATATTCCATATTAAAATAAAAAAAAACTATCTAAATAATAATTATATATATTTTAATCACAAGGGCTCATTTTATTCTTCTTATCCATGGAAAATAGATTTTCTCTCTCCTCAAATTCTATTCCCTCTCTTGTATCAATATTTATAGCCTTTCTTTTCCTTACCCTTTATAGCTTGCTAATATACCTTGAAAATATAATATATATTCTATGAAATTTATAAAAACCTAAATTATACCTCTCATATTACTTCCCTCTAATCTCTCTAACCCATTCGGGAATAATATGTTCCTATTTTTATCTTATGCGACTAAGGTCTTTTGAGGTAGATGTTGGCCAAAATTAGCCTACATACAAAGCTTTTGTGAAAATGGACTATGTAATTATAAAAAAATATTAATTGACATTTCTCATTTTATATGCCCTTGATACACCTTCATCAATCAAAGTTTTCAATAAAAAGTGGAGAAGTTCAAGTTTGTAAGTTTTAGGGTTTAGAGCTCTAATTGTCAAATCTGCTTGTGTAACACTTTTTGGGAGCAATTTTACATGACTAAATCATGCTCATTTATATCCAAATTTTTTATGAGAGTATCCTTATATCATTATAATTAAATTGTGAAGGCTTTCATGTAAAATAATTCTTTATTTGGAAGATACACATCCATGAAAACTGCCTAGAATGTAGATTTATGTGTGTTTCCAAGTGCCAAATATACCTAGTAAGCACTTTTCAAACACCATTGTGTAGGGTAAAATCAGGTATAATTGACTTAAAATTTAAAATGGTGGTATCCAAGTGTAGGGATAATATTTAGGTAAAAAATTTTCAAAATAATCACTCCCACATGTAAACTGTGTAGCTATGAAAATTAGCTTCCAAGTTAATTTTATACTAAGTCAATTTTTTGTGTTTCCAGTTTTCAAATCCAGCCAGTGAGCAATTTCAATTCCTATTTTTGTGGGGGTAAATTAAGTATAAATTACATGAAATTTTCATGATTTTAAATTGATGTCATGAGAAGGAAATACACTTAGTTTTATAGCTATGCAAGTCTCCAATGAAAAGTTATGATGGTGCAAAGTAGCCCTTCTGAGAGCTATCACTCAGCCAACTTTTTTCCAGAAAACACTTAAAGGGTAGGTCATAGGGTTTATTTTAATAATTTAAAAAAACTAAAAATACCATTTTGATCATATTTTCAAGATCTTTCCATTTATATAAGATATGATGGGTTTTTCTCATATCTTATGCTATGATTTTCCATTTTTCCATGTTCTGAAGGTGTTGATGCAACTGTGTGACCACATATTGGTTTTTTAACCATATATTTTGATCCAAAACTCCATTTTTTATTCCATTTTTTTAATTTTAAATATTAATTCACCCTATTTATGATTATATTGATTTAAACTTGGAAAAGTGTAAAATTAAATTGGTCAATATTGTAGTTGGAGTGGTGTAGTGATTTGACAAGTCTAACGACTTGAATGTAAAGATGGTTACTAACATCAAGCATCATTTTTATGAATGAAGAGAATGAACATGTATTTAATTACAAAACAATATCTTGTATATTCCCCAAGTCATTATTTAATATTGTAACTACCCCAATAATGGGTGAGATGGAGTACTAACTATGAACTCTCCAGTTACCTATATAAGCAAGTAGACTTATCATTGTAAAAGAAAACAAATTTAGCACATAAATGCTAAAAATATTTCCCTATAGGAGAATGTATATTGTCTAAACCTTGAATTTTAATGAAAATTAACTTCACCTTCCTTTATTCTTCATGTATTTTGTGTGTTATTTGTGATTATTAATCTTTGTTTGTGGGTAATGTTCACCCCTCTCATTATTGTCCATTTCCCACACCTATGTGAAAAAATTGGAACTCACTTGCAAGTAATATTATATGTTTATTCAAGTCTACAAATGCATTATATGTAGATAACCTAAATAAATCTCAATACTACACTGTGTTCTTTCACCTCCATATGAAATAATTATGCATTTAGAGTATCCTTGGTGGAGTCTGTCTGATATTATCTCATTCTCATAGATTTATAGTGTATTTAAGGTAGTAAGAATGTTTGATATATTCTTGGTGCATAAAATTTTATTTATTTTATCACTTTATTACCTTTTCCCTCCCTTTTCCCTCAAAATCTTAGGTTTAGATTAACATTAAATTCACCCTTTTTCTCTTTAGGTCTGCACATTGGTCTTAAGTTGGTGCACCTATAATAGAAGGATTTTGACCTACTCAAAAGGTTAATTTGAAAGAGTGAGAGGGTCTTAAAACCTTAAGGATGTTCTTATCATCTCACTGAACTAATTCTTCTAGTTTAATAGGTACATAGTTCAAGAGATAATAGTTTTTGGCATGCCTAATGATACACAGTTCGATGATCCTTACATTATCCATTAAAGGATTTTGGTGTGTTTTTTAGTGCATATTTCCATTCAAGGTAGCTTATTCAAGAACATGGTGACTCCAAAGATCAAATTTACTAGTTTAAGTAGTCTAAGATCTTAAATATTACCAAAGATCAAGATTTAGGTGATATTCTTGGTCTTTTCCATTATTTTAAATTAATCTAATCACCTAGTGAGTCTACTAGTATGTGATTATTATTGAAAGGGAAAACCTAATTGTTACCTATTTGAACATTATAATATTTCAAGATATCATGAAAAATATGCCTTTTCCCTTCATCCTTATCAAAATGCATTTTTTATGCCTTCATACCATTCATATCAAATTGAAAATGCTATTGGTTCTATTCCAAATGGTATTGTCACAACAAGATATCTTCATTTTCATAATAATTACCTCCCTCACACCTTGATTTGGACCTCTTATAAACCTATTCACACCTATGAACATCCTCAAGAAGGATACCTTGATCCTAATCTACATTATTACCCTTCTAGTTAGCCCCAAAAGAGTATCAATGATATCCAACTTGATTTTCAAACATAGTTGATGGAGAATGAAAAAGATAAGTCTAGTAGGTAGTAGTAAGAGCTTGTTTATCAAGCTTACACATGGTAGTATGAGGTGATGGGACAATGAAAATATGAAGAAGAGTGCTTGAATTGGTATATCATAGATAAGGAAGATAAAATGCATAAGTTACTTCCACAGATATAAGAAATTGAATCATAGTCAACTACCTCCAGGCCTCCATTTCCTAGCTTTAGGCAAGATAAATCCTCTATGATTTAAAGTAAATATCTTAATTTAAAAGTACCAAGCTTAAAAATGCTAGCACTTATGCCAATTTGAGAGCATGTAACTATGTTATCTCAATCACCAATCCTTCCTTAGGAGCCTCAAGTGTAATCATGATAACCTTCTTGGACTATGCATCCTAGCTTCATAATGCATAACCTTGTAAAATCCCCTTCCTCTATTCTAGTTGAAATCTCTTCCCCTCCCACCATATGCATTTTAAAATGAGGAAAAATTGTATGGAAGGTAAGTGAATACCATTGGTATAAGGAGGAGGATATTTCAAGTGAGTATGATGAGGAAATAATCATTAACAACCCTCGTTATGCCACTACATCATAAATTTTAGAGTTGTTGTAGGAAGAGAATACACAATATCAACCTACGTATTAGGGAAGTGTATAGAGGAAAGATGATGAGGCACTCTCTTAGATAAATGAGATTTCTTTGAGTATGGAAGAAGATGAGGTCAGTCATGAAGTTGTAATGAGGCCTCTCATGCAAAAGAGTAAAGAGCATTTAGAGGAATATTTATTTTGGGATGAGCTAGAAGAATTTTTTTCAAGAATTGATACTAAATCCTCATATATTAAATGGGAAAACAATGAAAAATAAGAACATGGGGAAGCAAATGTGTTCCCAACTCAATCACTTGGGTATATGCATCCCAATTAATAGAATAATGGAGAACAAAAATGCATAAAGGAGGGAATTTCTGATTGATCAAACTTTGTATTAAAAAATGGGTTCCTTATCAAGTACATATCTCAGATGGAAGATATCAAGTAGGAACCATCACATATTATTAATTTAGAGCACAAATTTGAGCATCAAGAAGATCATGATCAACTTACCTATCAACTCCAAGATAGTTTTGTGTTTATCTATTTAGATTGGGTAGGTAAGTTTATTTATATTCTTATAATTGGAGAATTATATCACTAATTTATTTACTATTCACTCTTCCATATTTTTTTTGGTTTACCTCAAGCATGAAAATCATATTAGATCAATAAGAAAGGGCAACTATTTTGTACAACCCATTAATGGCTTTATTTTAAATGGATTTTTAATTTGTTAGTTTAGGGTAGGTTAGATGTTATATATTTCCTCTAAGTGCCTACACACACATTTAAAATATTTTATAGTAATTTTCACCTTCCTCTAATTGCTTATGGCACATTTTGTGTTATTTTCTTTCTTCTTTTATGGAGGCACACTTTTAGTTTTAAAAGAATGGCTCAAGCGTAAGGTTAAATATGTTGTAGTTGCCTTGAATTTTTAGAATGTGAGGAGTTTTATATTATCCTATTACTCCATTCCCAATGGATTAATTAAGGCTACCTGATATATACTTAGCTGCCAAGTGGCCCATAGAGGTCGCCAAAAATATTGGCCAAAATTGGCCTACATATAAAACTTTTGTGAAGATGTACTATGCCATTCTCCCAAACTATTCATTGACATTTTTCCTTATATATGAAATTTATACACCTTTATATATCAATTTTTTCAATAAAAATTGGAGATGTTTAAGTTTTCAAGTTTTAGGGCTTAGAGCTCTAAGTGTCAAATTAGCTTGCACAACACTTTTTGGGAGCAATTTCACTTGACTAAATAATGCTCATTTATCTCCAAAATTTATATGATGGTAGCTTGATATCATGAAAATGAAATGGTGAAGGTGTTTATATAAAATAATTCTCCATTTGGAATATACACAACCATGAAAATTGCTAGAATGAAGATTTATGTGTGTTTCCAGGTGCGAAATATGCCCAATAAGCACTTTTCAAAGGCAATTGTGTAGGGTCAAATCAAGTCCAATTTCCTTAGGATTTAACATGGTTGTATCCAATTTTAGGGATAATATTCAAGTAAAAGTTTTGTATAAATTCATTCCCATGCATGAACTACATATCTATTAAAATTAGCTTTTGAGTTGATTTTATACTTGGTCAATTTTTGGTGTTTCTAGTTTTCAAATCTAACCGATGAGTAGTTTCAATTCTTATTTACATATGGTTAAATGAATTATAAGTTAAATTAATTTTTTTATTATTATACCTTGAATCCATGAGAAGGTAATGCACCTAGTTTCATAGCTACGTGAGTCTCCAATGAAAAGTTATGATGGTGCAAAGTAGCCCTTCTGAGAAAATTTATCACTCACCCAACTTTTTTCTAGAAAACACTTAGAGGGTAGGTCACAAGGGTTATTTGAATAATTTAAAAAAAATAAAAATACCCTTTTTATTAAATTTTCAAGATATTTCTAGTTTTATAAGATATTATGGGTTTTTTTCATATCTTATGCTACAATTTTTCATTTTTCCTATTTTTTACGGTGTTGATGTGACTATGCGACCACGTGTTGGTTTTAAAACATATATTTTAATCTGTGGCTCTCTTTTTGATGTAATTTATTTTATTTAAAATATTTATTCACCTTATTTATGATTATACTAATTTAAAATTGGAGAATTGTAAAATTAAATTGGTTAATATTGTAGCTAGAGCAGTGTATTGATTTGACAATTCTACAGACCTTAATGTAAAGATGGATACTAAGACTGGGAAGAATTTTCAAGAATGCAGATAATGGACATGTATTCACTTCCCCAAAAATATCTTAGATATTCTGTAAATTATTATTGAATATTGTAACTACTCCAATAGTGGGTGAGATGGAGTAATGACTGTGAGGTCTCCAATTGGCTATATAAGCAGGCACATTTATCATTATAAAAGAGGACTTTTGAGCATAGAAATGATGTGAAAATTTTCCCTCCAAGAGAACCTAGATTGGCTAAAAATTAAATTTTAATGAAAATTTAGTTCACCTCCCTTCATTCTTCTTGTATTTTGTGTGTTATTTATGTTTATTGATCTTTGTCTGTGGGTTATTTTTGCCCCTCTCATTATTGTCCATTCCTAAAACCTCTGTCCTTGGAGCTCACTTGTAGGTCATATTTTGTGCGCACTTAAGTTTTTTAAATAATTTTTTATGGATAATCTTCATCCCTTTCAAAGATACATTATTTTCTCATGCCTCCATATGAAATACTTATGCATTTAGAGTATCCTTGGTGGAGTCTGTGTTATTGTCTTGTTCTCATAAAATATTTGTGTGTTCATTAGGGAAACAAGATCACTTAATATATTCTTGGTGCATCACCTTTTATTCATTTTATCTCTTTCTTACCTTATCCCTCCATTTTACCTCAAAATTTTAGGTTTAGATTAGTGGTAGATTTACCTTTCTACTTTTTAGTTTGCATGTTGGTCTTAAACCAGTGTGCCTAGAATAGAAGGAATTTGGCCTACTTCAAAGGTTCATCCCAAGGAGATCAAGGGTACAAAAACTTTGGGTATTTTCCCATTATTTTATTGAAAAAATTATTCCAATTTAGTGGGTGCACAGTTTGAGCGACAATAGTAGAGGGTGGATGTGTCATATGAGGAGTTATAGCTAGAAGATTCAACATAGGAGGTGGTAATGGATGACTTATTTGAATAGGGAATTATAATGGGGGGTATATAATTATTTTCCATGAATAGGGATCCATCTATGGATTAACCTTATCTATTAATTTGATCAAGACAAGAGTTTGTATAACTAAAGGTTCACCTAAGACTGGTTGAATTTTGGGATAAAAATAGATATAGTTAACAAGTTTTTAAAATGGATTGCATTATTAGGAGTTTGTATTTGAGTAGATGATATAATAATAGATGAATCAAAATAAATAGACACTATTTAATCATATATAATTTAAATAGATTAAATTAAAGAATAAACTACCTCACTTATTTTGGCTTTATTTCACTATGAACATTGGTTGGTTTAGGGCACCAACTAGTATTTATTCTTCTTGCAAACTTTCTAAGCTCAGAGACTTGGCCCTTTCTAGCTGACCCTTCTCATCTTCACCACTCACAAATTATTCCTAATTTACATTCTATACATCTTCCATCATTATGTCTATAGTTTCTTCGTCATACGTGGCATAATTTACCAAGGATATCACTTATTCTTCTTATTTCACCTCTTCCTTAGCAAGGTATTCATATATAGTATTTATACCAAAATATGGTCTTTCCTCTAACTATTGAGTTTTGGAGAGTTTTGGGAGTACTTTCAATCCCCTTCAGTATGTGGATATGGGAGGGATATGATGTGAACAATATGGTGAGATAATTAAGGTAACTATAGTAGTAGGAACTACTATAGGTGAAAGTAATAAAATGGAAAGTGTAACAACAATAATGGAAGGGGAAGTGGATGAAGATGTAAATGGTTGATAAGATGGATAGGGATATGGTAGAGATGAGAAATAATACTTCCTAAACTCTGAAAGACTTACCTACAAAAGTGTCATAATAATTCACTCTTATAAATGTCCTATGGAGAATGATTTCTCTCCATTATATTGGTTGCACCCAAAGGTACTAGAGTGAATACTTAATAAGTAGGATTTATTTTGGGAATAAGAATATTCTTGAGAATTTATTTCCTTGTCTATATGTTACCCTTCCTTTGAATGTTTTACCCCTCCTCTTGAAAATCTATCTCTTCTATGGTAGGAGAGTGGGTTTGGCTTTGTCCTATTGAATTTTTTGGTTGAGGTGGGGGTAATTGATGGCTCCATGACTTTTAGGATTGGACTATCATCTTATTTTCATATTTCCTAGTAATCTATGGATTATATCATATAGCCTAAACTACTTCAATAGACATTTGTTCATTTTTCATCCTTATCCATACTTCAGAGTCATCTGATTCATTTAATGAAATTCCATAATGTTCATACCCTTAGTGACCTTATGTGAGGTTCACCTTATTCTCCCTCAAGCGTTACAGGTAATTCTTAAGTTTCATTTTATGGTCCCATTCTCTAAATTAGGCCTCTTCAAAATTATATCTAGTTCTCACCTTACCTACTTAATTAAAGTGAGCTTGTATCATGTATTGGAGTTGGCCAATACCTAGAGGGGTTTTAAAGTAATAAGCCAAATTTTCCTAACATAGATTATTATCTATGATATTAAATATTTGGTACACTATTTCATACTATGTAAATTTTTTAAGAACATGGAGAGGTAAGAATAAAATAGATGCCCTTGTCCCTTGGATCTTGATAATTGTTACATTGGGGTAATACTAATAATCCCCTCATTTATCAATGGATCTCTTAAAATTTTCTAACATCTTAGGCATTTGTGTGTCATTAATTTCTTGATAGAATTTATGGTATAGTTCTACATATATATTCTTAATTTTAGATCCAAATCTATAAGCAAAGATGAATGAGTAGTCCTCATAGATCTGTTTCAACATATTTAGTGAATGGTTTCCATAATTCTCAATTTAGCCTATAAACTATGCAAAACATGCATTTAGTAAGTAATAAATCATATAAAATTTTCCATCTTCTAACCTTTGTTCATATTTATGACATCTAATATTTCATCTAACCACTGATAAGTTCCCCAATAGGATGTCTAGTAATGGGATCCATTCTACTTGCACATAAGTGATACTAGGAAAGCCATAGAGTTTTATTATAAAATTCGTGGCTACTCTAATCCATGGTATGAATTTGATAATCCAATTTAAGAAGAGGGATCCCTTTGGATTTAATATTTGGCCTTTTAGTATCCATTTTTAAAGTATTCCTTCCACTATGTTGTGCTCTAGCCATGCATTTACTAAGACTTGGTTGTATGATACCCTAGGTATTAGAAGTATGAGGTATCTCTAAAATTCCCTCCCAAAAATGAAAACAAATTCATTCTTTCCTTTCCTAAGGTGGAGGAAATCAGCAAAGTGAATTCCATTGAAAAAATCTTGAATCATGTTGATATAGGGAATAACCTTAGGTTTTTTCACTTCTTGATGAATACTTATAGTTTTGAGAGGCAATAGTACGTCATCCATGTATTAAATTTCATCCTTAGATAATTATATATATGAAAAATAAGGAACCACCAAATCTAATAAATTCTATAATTTCAATTAGTGTAGGAATTTGAACTCAAGATTTCCCTTGTCAAACACTATATCCATGTATTCAATGGTTCCCATACAAGAGAGGGTATAAGGAACATGAATGCATGATTAATTTAAAGAAGAGGCTATTCATACAATATTAAATTTTTTAATTTTCCTACTGATTAAAATTATCTAAAATTTAACTATAAAAATAAGGTTTATAGTCATAGTAGAGCTCAAAAACATAATGTTTTCTAGAAACTTGATGGAGACATGACTTATCCTTCACTTATATTTTGCATATGTCATATAAAGTATGCACCATAATTTCCAATTCATGTGAATTAAATTCCTTTAATATCCTTTAGTTTTATCCTATTTCAATTGATACTTACCAATTAACTTTTGTGGGTTCACTTGCTTGTCAAATGGTAGTTACTCATTAACTTTATGTATCTATTCATCTTGTTCTATACAAATATGAAATTTTCCCTTGCCCATTTCCTTTATTTGTTTCTGCTCTTTCCTTATGTACACTTTGGTTATGTACTTCATGGATTTTCACACTTGCCCAATTATTTCTCACTCAGGTCTTTAGATTTTCTTCTTTTATTTACATGTTCTAGGGCTTTGAGTAGATGTAATTGTGCTATGTAGAGTAACCTGGTGATTTAAATAACCCAAAGGTTTATAATCAAGGGAATTTGATCCCTATAAATTATGTACATCTATGTAAATGTTCCATGTAATGGAATTTTGACACTTACTATGTTCTTAAGGACTCAGAGGCATGAAGACTCAGACCATTAATCCATTGGCTAAGTATATGTTCTTTGAATATCTAGACCAATAGAATTGTTCTACTTATCATCTTATTAGAGCTCAGAATCTTAGGGATATTAGACCACAATGACTCAGGATCATTAAACATGTGTAATCCTTCTAAAGTTTTAAATTAACATAAATCTAACACTTATCATTTCTTTAGTATTGTGGTAGCTTAGAACCATTAGATGACTAACTTTAATTTCAAATCTTCAAGGGTTTTGTGTAATTAAAAAGTTACATGTAGCATCCTTTTGGGGATTGGAGACTTTGATATCTTATAATTTTATTTGAAAGATGAAAGGCTCCATATAACATGGTAATGACACTTATTTAGCTGTTAGAGCTTGATATCTTTGAATAATTAAAAAATTTATTATAAAGGGCCTTAGGTTCTAAATAATGTAAATATTCCACTTATGACTATCTTCAAAAAATAAAGTCAAGTCCTTGATAGGAATAATTTTGATAAGTCATTGTTGATAGTCCTATGAATATATAAAATGTAGGAAATTACAATGAAGGATAATAGTACCATTGGTCCAAGTAAATGACAAAAAATCTTAAAAACCAAGGTTGAAGATAATTTAAAATAATAGTTTAATATTTTATTTTCACATTTTAAAATTCATGAAAATGTAGACTTTGATTAAAACCATACACTTTTACAAATTAAAACTAGAGTCATGAATGTCTAAGGATTATAAGAACTTGACTAAAATTATTTAGGTCATACTAGGTCCCCATGAAATTTTATAAAATGTGTGTGTGTGTGTGTGTGTGTGTGTGTGTGTGTGTGTGTGTGTGTGTGTGTGTGTGTGTGTGTGTGTGTGTGTGTGTGTTTAGGTCACAAAAAATGATGACTAAGTGGGAAAAATATTTTTTTATTATTTAGAGAAGCCATTATCTTAGTAATGTATCATGACAATACTTCATCCCTTCCAAGAATAGAAAAATAAACTAGACCTTGAAAAAGTCTCCTACTTCCTCATGAAACATAAATTAAAACTAGAGTCATGAATGTCTAAGGATTATAAGAACTTGACTAAAATTATTTAGGTCATACTAGGTCCCCATGAAATTTTATAAAATGTGTGTGTGTGTGTGTGTGTGTGTGTGTGTGTGTGTGTGTGTGTGTGTGTGTGTGTGTGTGTGTGTGTGTGTGTGTGTGTGTGTGTGTGTGTGTGTGTGTGTGTGTGTGTGTGTGTGTGTGTGTGTGTGTGTGTGTGTGTGTGTGTGTCAAAAAATGATGACTAAGTGGGAAAAATAATTTTTATTATTTAGAGAATCCATTATCTTAGTAATGTATCATAACAATACTTCATCCCTTCCAAGAATAGAAAAATAAACTAGACCTTGAAAAAGTCTCCTACTTCCTCGTGAAACATACTAAGCCTTTCCATTCTTGGATTTGAGTGTGTGATTTTGTGAATTAAATTTTCCATTTTTATGAGAGGTTTGACATAGTCTTGTATGGACACTATATTCATCATTTTGATCTCATATTTTGTAACCAAAAATAACGAAAGCTTGTGTACTGATCTACTACCATCTAGGTGTCTATAAACTCGATAGAGATACCTATTTTTCCACTCATTGTTTTTCTAGAGTAATGTATAGGCATCCATAACCCCAATATATATTAGTTGAGTCACCTTTTTTATATTATTTTGTATTATTTATTTTTTAATATAGATAGAAAAAGGTTTGGGAATCACCACTAACTGGATATATGCATAATGAGAACTTATTTCAACCATTGTGTCCCTATTACTATGTATCCAATTCTATGTTTATTATCTCCCATCCAAGTTTTAACATGTAATAGTGTAGTTAATATTTTTAAATATAGAGTCTTTTAAGAAAGTTCATGATTATATCATACTAAATCTCATAGGTTTAGTAAACTCTTTCATTCAAAATAGAACCTAGTTCAATTGTAACACATACCTATTACTATCAAAACAAATCATTATGAGGACCAATTGTGTATCCATATAAATCATCCCCTCCTTTTTGGTAGTTCATTTTTAATATTTATGTATGAAATTATTTGGTTTATTTTGTAGTCTTAGAAAACTAATCTAGAAAGCACAACAACTAATATATTGAAATAAACTATAGAAATTAGGAAAGATTAATCCTAGAAAGCATAAAAATTATTATAGAACTCAATAAATCTATTATATAAATTAATAAATCTACTCTAATCCTACATCTACCTCTCCATTTATAATCATTTTGAGGCATCTCCAATTAGGATATACATGAAATAGTGCTTCAAAAACTATCTATTGGCTATAAAATTGAGATTAAAACCTTATAAGTATTTCATCCAAAAGGCATTCTTACCTCAGATGTATGATATCTAATATGGTCCAATCTATAAAGGAGTGAACTTTTCATTTTATCCTTTATTCCCATGTGATTTATCTCATATGAGCATTAGGTATGAGATCCTAAAGGATTTGATTTTGGATCTTTTGTCAAACCATCTTTTAACAATATCTTGATATTTCTTGAAGTTATACAGTGCTTCAGTTATTGCATCCTCAATATGGACTATGTCAAATAGTATATACTTTATTCTTTCATCTTTTCCCATGTACTCTTACATGAACTAGTATTTTTATATTTTAAGAGTAATTGGAGAGACTAATTATTGCCCATATAATAGTATAAAATGTGAAGCCTTAAGATTTGATTATGACTTATTATATCTACCCTTAGTGCATGTTTCAATAATATATGTCATTATCTTGGTTTCTATTGGGATTAATTCTTAATGGAATCCATCAATTTTTTATTGGTAGACTCGTCTACTCCATTCCATTGTGGATAATAGTTCAAAGAGACCTTGATTGTGATTTTATTATCATAAACCCATTATGTGAATTTAGTGGATTGATAAGTTGGACCATTGTCAAAAACTAAGGAAATGGGATTTCCAAACATGGTTAATATGCTTTCTTCTAGAAACTTGATGACATAAATTGTTCTAGAGTTCTTTGTAGATACAACTTATATCTACCTGGTGTAGTAATCAATAGTTATAATGACAAACATGTGACCTGCTAAAGAATGTGGGTTCATCACTAAAATAAAATCAAGAATCCATTAGGAAAATTTATGTCCTTCAATGACTAGATTCAAAGTCACGGTATAATTTAATTTTATTTAACCAAATACCTAGAAATCATGATAGGTCCTGACATGGTTGTGTGTATCTTTGAGGATCATTGGCTAATTGTATCCCATCCTCAAAATTTTATGATTTTTTGTGTTTCTTGAGTGATTCCAACTACTTATATTATCATATATGGTATTTAGGATATCTAAAACTTATTATTTTCAAACACATCTTAGGTATATGTATTCATATATCTTTCCATATAGGGTTCTTTTCTTAATCATCTCATGAGCTGATTTGAGCCTGAGGGCTCATCTTTGCTCTTTGTTTATCTTTGAGGGAAATGGTCCTATGATAAATTAATAGATGATTTAATTATACCACTTTCCACCTTTTACATGAGTCTCATTAATTTGTTCAATACTAATCCATAGATTAGTCTCAGTCATCTTCTAGAAGATTCCTTGGCCTCTCACCATCTTGTCTAGCCTTATTTCAAGGTCAAAATCATGAAGTTTGTCCATCAATTTTCTTCTTATTTCTCTTCATTAATTTTATCCAATTATGATCTTGAAAATAGGATTTGGAACAATAGCATATGTTTTGTTTCAATAAATATAGTGCCTAAACATTTTCACTTATTTAATCAAGGCATAAGTATGCTTGTCTAGCATAAAGTATTTCAAATCTACATCATATAAATTAGTTCTAATAAAAGAAATTGGATGTTCATTATCATACACCTTTTGTATTAGTATAGTAGTTATAGTATGTTATGAAGTGAATGAATACAGATAGAAGTTTTATTGAAGTCTAGACTAATCATAACTAGAGCTTGAGCCATAGTAACATTGATGACTTGGAAAGATCTATGGGCTTATGTCATCCATTCTATATTAGAATATTTATTTAGCATAGATTTAAATGGTTTGAAGATATCTATAAATCTAAAAATTAATTTTCATTAATGTTTATCTTAACAAAGAAGGACTTTAATCCCTTCTTGTTGATAGGAGGTGTCAACTTGGAAATGGGTTGAACTCAATCTAAACTAACAAAAATATTATCTTTAGTGATCACATGTCCCAATATCTTGTCTTTAATAACTCTAAATATTCTCCTCTTTGGGTTGAGTGGTTCTTTGTACATACTACACTGGTCGAACACCTTTTATAGATGCTCAATGTGATCATCTATATCTTTGGATAATATAGTGAGGTCATCCATGTATATGATGATGCACTTTCTATATACACATAATATTTTCAAATTTTATCAAATACTGATGCTTTATAACTTATAAGAACCCATTAAGTCTCAATTTATCTAAGTGCACACCCTAAGGGGTACATCAAGAAAGGGGTGGGTAGACCATTGGTGCTTCTCAAGATTATTGTCCTTTATTTCCACTTATTACTAATCCAACCAACTCCTAAAAACCATTCCCTAAGCTATTATTCCTCCTTTACATACTCTTCTTGTCTTTTACCACCTTCCATCCTTCTTTTCCTCACCTTAAACCCCTTTTTATAGTCTAAGGTACTAGGTCAATCGGGTTAAACATATACTATTTTGGGTAAAATTCATTTAGGGTCTAGGTCAGCTCTTGGTTGACCTAGCTTGTGACATAGTGAATTTTTTTCCATAGCTTTACTTGATCAACTAGGTTGATCCTATTGGCTAAAAATTTAAAAATGGATTTGAGTTATATCCACACACACACACACACACACACACACACACACACAAGATCATTTCATCATTGTTTATAGAATGAACAATAGTTATTATTCACTTATGCTTATTTACAATATGCTCTTCCACCATTCTACTTGAGGAGTCTTAGCTTAGGGTTTCTATTTGGAGAATCTAGTCTTATGGAGAAGTTTTGGATGCTTTAGGTTTTCTTAGTGATCCTTAAAAACCACAAAAACCTCTTGTGAAGTCATTTTGGCCAATGGAGAGATTGAGTCTCAATGGGTTCATATTTTAAGTAAGTATTTTATAACTTTGCTCCTCTCCTTGGTAGATAAAAGTAGCATATGTATTTGATTTAAATAATATTACTCTTCTTCTTCATGTATTAGAGTCTCACTCGGACATAGCTTCATTGGGATTATCCTATGCATTTTTTGATTTTTTTATTAACCCCCAGATTGTGCCACAATATTTGGTGAGTAATAAATTAGACTTTAGTTTAATTTTTATTAATTTAATGAGATATATAAAACATAGGATCTAGTTAGGGTTGTTTCATGATTTTCCTAGAATTATGTATTATGATAAAAGATCCCATAATTGGGTCTATAAGATCCCCATATTGATCATGTTCCTAATTATCTAATGTGTCCACAATCAGAAGTGTAAGCATGATCTATCTTCCTTGAGTTAGGACTGATTTATAGACATGATGCATTTATAATTGCATACATCTTAGTGAACTTTATGTGAATCTAACCCTTGAAAGTTTTATTTCACCTTTTTCATCATTTTATCATTTGTGTTATATATTTACAATATTGGGTTGATAGTATCAATATAATATTAAATTTTATTCATAGGTTTAACATAAAATTGCATGAATATGGCTCTATTCTATCTATATAGGTTTTTGATCATGTATAGGCTACTAGGTCAACTCTGTTGACAAAGTACACTTTAAAACTTCTATAATAGGATACTAGGTATACCCTATCAATTAAATACACTTCTAAACTTCTAAAAAGCATACTAGGTCAACACTACTAACATAGTATACTTCACAGGTTTTAACAAACAAGGAACTGTAGAACTAGGTTGACCCAATAGAACCAATTGGTATAATTTTCAACTATAAATTAGGGCACTTAAATAACAATCTCACTTTCCTCTACATCCTCTAACCAACTAAGGTTAATTTCTATCCTTCTTTATCATTTTTATTATTCATTATATTTCTATTTTACATAGTTTACAGTCTTTAAAATTGCCCTTATACAAAAAACTAGCTCCACTCTATTGACCTAGTTTTATATTCTACATTCTATCTAGAAAACTAGGTTGACACTATTGACATAATTATTTATTATAACCTTGCTTTAGTAGTACAATAGTGACACTATCGACTATGTTCCATAATCTCTACATACATTATCATCTAAAATGACACTATAATATGTTTCAAAGTTAAAATTGACACTTATATGCTAGTAATTAACTCACACTTTAATTTTCAATTACTTGAATGATTATAATATATATCACATAGTCTAATTAGGTTAATTTTTAATATACCATTTAAGTTCACTATTTTTAATTCTTTTCACACACTACTAAATCACATAATATTAAATCACATTTAAACAATTGTCTATCCAAGTCCTACCTACTTGGATTTCATCACTAAGGGGGAAGGCAACATGTTTTTTTGGCTAAGTACAAACATGTGGTTAATGCTATATATTGGCGAAGCACCTGACACCCTTATCACTATGATGTGTGAAGTGAGGGGGTAGACCCATTTATCAAGCAAGTACCATTTCCAACATAGATCCCTTTGAACTTGAATGTTCTAAAACCATCCATAAGTTTATTTCTAGTGCTTCAATTATAGCCAACTCCCTATCATATATAATTTTTTTTAATAATCTAACAACATTCAGGATGACCACGTAGTTAGAATTTGTTTTCCAAGTTGACTACTTGCTCTTTTCTCAATTATATGTTGTATTGCAAAAATTGCATTGGCCAGCATTGGTTTAAGGTTTTGTGTTGTGTGCCTCAATTGGATTATCCTCATTGACCCAATTACTTATGTATTTTTGTTTCATTTCTTGATTTCAAAAGTACATGCAAAATTTTTCCTATTTAGTACACAGTCATTCTGCTTGACATAATTTATTATAGACTATATGTTTTCCTTGCTTATAGTACTAAGGTGACCCTATTGACATAGTACTCTTTTATGCTTCCCAAGATATTAAACTAGGTTAACCCTATTGACTATATATATATATATATATATATATTTTTTTTTTCTTGTTTGTTATCCAAGTTATAGAAATATGTTGACTTGGTCGACCTTATATACATGTTTCTCAATTTTTATCTTCTATTTTATGTACTAGTTCAACCCGATCAAATTTATTATCTTATTGCTTTCCCTATTTGTCTAATTTAGTCCTTTCAATTTATCTTCCTTAGAATTTTATTCATTTATCTCAAATCATTAGTAGGTTCCCTATCAAAATCTTCTTAGTCAACCTAAATCCATTTATATACTATATGGGATGTTCATTTTCCCCTCTCTTTTCCTCCTAAGAGCACCATCACTCTTGGGGCATGTCTTACTCTCATTCATTTATGATTTGTCACATGGTGCAAATCACACCTTAAGATGAAGTTGATGGTTCTAACCCTTTCTATACCTATCAAGACACTTCTCATATTCAAAAACTTCAAACTATTATGGGAGTAATTGACACAAGTTTAATCAATAATCCCACTAATAATCCATATTCTAATAACCCTCCCCCTAATACCAATTTGAGGAGTGATCCTACTAACACCAACCGACATACTGATATAACTCAAAATATTTCACAATTCATACAACAAATGAACATAATTCAAACTTCTAACACCTCTCAAATGATGAAACTCCATCATCATTTGATTAATGGGCTATTCAAACTATGACTATTCATCTTCAAGCTAATCCCAATTATATTCCTCCACCTCTTAGAGATGCCTCAAGCAAATTTTATTTCTCAACCCATAATGAATAGTAATATGTTTCAAACTATTGAGAATGAGATTTTATCTCCTTTCATTGTGTCAATTGATATTGGTAACATATCTCCAACTATCAAGTATGATGTAACTAAAGACCCTACCTCATTTTTCAAATACTTTGGAAACCTTTACAAAGAGTGTATCCAAACTAATACCTTCACCATAACTAAAATATTAGTCAAAATCTTGACTAAGGATTTATTAGGATGGTATAGCTAACTTACACAACATTCCATTTGGTAACTAGAATAATTGGCCAATAATTTGGATAAAGAGTTTTAGCACAAAGATCTTTCTAGAAATTGCCTTAGCCACTTCATCAATGCTAAGAAATATCCCACTAAATCATCTCATGAATTTATCAAAACATGGAAATCATTGGCCCATGAAGATGACCATAACATGATTGATAATAACTTATTTAAAATCTTTATAACTACCTTTACTCCTTCTCTTCAATATAAGGTTCAAAATTTTTCTCCCCAAACACTTAATGAAGCTCTTAACCAATCTAAACATCAAAACTTTTTCATGAAGCAATTTGAACCTAATCCTAAAGTTCTAAAGTATATTTTCATCACTAGAAATACTCCTCAAACCAAACTTAAAATTTCCAAAGATGAAATTCATTCATATTTTAACACACCACTCTTGGTGCAACAAATGAAATAATTTTTACCACCCTCTAAACCTTTCACTTATCCTTTTAATCCCCCTAAGTGGTATGCCCCTAATAAATTTTGTTGGTTCCATGTTAGCACTGCTCACTCTGATGAATATTGTAGATGTCTCACAATTTTTTTTATCTCCTATATGTCTGGTGATTCATTTAATCATGAAGACATGATTCACCATCAAGATTACACTATCACTTCTCAAAAATGATAGGTTTTTAAAGCTTCTACCTCAAATAAACAAAAATATTTTTCCATAAATAATAAATAAAATACCAAGGATGTTTGTGTCATTAATTACAACTATGACTAATATTATAATAATTCCTAATATGTTAACACTTCTAAGATTAATTATCTTCACATGATAACTCATAAAGATCACCAAACCTAAGAAGCACACTTTAGAAGAACAACTTCTCAAAGATGATACCATCACTAATATCACTTTGGAAGATCCTAAGGAACAACTTCCTAATTTTGAACACCCAAGCCCTTCTATTCCTTAAAAATATATCTTACCTCCTAAACATCATGTTGGTTATTCTTCTAAATATCCTTGGAACTTTCTTGAAAAACTTAACTATATGCCTTGTAAGATTCCACTTATGGACTTAGTCCATACTTCCCCTTATCATTTCAAGTTCCTTATGCAATAATTTCAAGAAATTGAAGATCCATCCTCTATAGATGAAGAACCACCTTTTATTTAATATGAACCTACCAATGTACATACTATTAAAACCATATGTCCTTCCTTTAAGCCTTCTATTAAATTTATTGAAGAGGACATGATCAATTATGAAAATCTTTTTCATGTTGACAATCCACCACTTTTTATTAAAATATCCATTAATAATACCCTAATATATAAAGTATTAATTGATGAATTCTATGGTATTAATGTGACCTATTTGTGTCTTATCTAACAACTTGGGTATAACCAGGATCATCTCAAGAAAACTCACCTCACCTATCATGGTTTTGGAAAGACTAATAAAGAATTACTCAATTGCATTTGGATTCTCATAACGATTGGACCTAAAACCATTCAAACTAAGCTTATGGTCTCTAATTTACCCTTATCTTATAATATACTCCTTGGTCACCCTTGGACTCATATAATGAGGACTATTGCTTATTTTAGTAGCCAATACATAAAATTACTACATAATAGAAAATGGTATAAACATGAGGATGATCCCAAGCCTTATAATATTTAACTTCTTAATTCCATGTCTTAGTATCATATTCCTACCATTCATAATATCCATAGAGTTCCTTTACCTGAGTTCATCAACATCAATCATGATCTACAAGTCAATCTTGTTGATTTAAATGGTGATGAGCCTAATGATTTCAACATACTTATAATATATCCAAGCTACCTCCATATATTTCAAAGTGGATTCCTCCCTTATTACCTTAGGACCATATTATTCCTCTTACTCATGAGATCACTAACTTCACCCCTCCATGTAATGTTCAGGATCTTTCTTTACCTGAAGATGCCTTCACTTGCAATGACTTTGAAGTGGCCAAATTATTTCAAGCTATTTTCATCATGTCTTCATGTGTATTTATTAATATTGGGATTTAACCTTTTAAAGCTCCCATTGATTCTAAATCATGTATAATTTCTCCAACATATGATAATAATTATATTATGGCCCAAGCTCAATCTCAAGACTTGAATGCCCAATATTATCAGAAACACTTAGCTCAAATCCAAGATTATAATTGGGATGTTCATAACATTTATACATATCATAAATTAGATCCCAAAGGTTATGTGCCTCCTACAAATTCTCCACTTCTTGATACTCCATAGGTGGTAGAGCAAATTATACCTTGTGAACCTCTAAAAATTCTTACATCTCCTTTACCACCCATAAATATCATCATTACAACTAATCCTTCCCCCATAAATAAAATAAATGACACATCAATCCCTTCTGATCCATCTACTTCTCCTACATTCAAGATTATACTAGATGCCAAGGCTATATATGTTCATTAGATAAATTTTGAATATGATCACCATGGTAATCAAATTCTAGATCTCAAAGTAAATGTTAAGTATTATTATCCTCTTCCCACATTACCTAGTGATGAATCCATTCCTAAAATACTTCATGCTTGATAACTTTAACTACCTCAGTAACATCATAAACTTGGTAATTTTAAAACAAAAACCCCTTATTTTAATAACTTCATTTCTAACATCGATCCTAAATCTAATCTAATTTTTTATACCTAATAAACCATACCTTTTCCAAGATGACAATGTTATGATTATCCAAGAAACCACTCATATTGAATATGTTAATCCATCCTTCCTTCGACCAATTATAGTTTCTCATAAACTATCACCTATCGAGTATGATAACTTTAGCTTATTTTTTGATAAATATCATGAAATATTTGCTTGGTCTTACGATGACATTCTTGGTATTGACCCTAGTGTTATGTTGTATAACATCATCAGTTATCTTGATGCTAAACATGTGCATCAAAAACAAAGGAAATTTTCACATGAGGTTTCTACCTTATGTCA
Organism: Torreya grandis; assembly: GCA_037957365.1. Taxonomy (NCBI): domain Eukaryota; kingdom Viridiplantae; phylum Streptophyta; class Pinopsida; order Cupressales; family Taxaceae; genus Torreya; species Torreya grandis. Next base: position 1,557,685 of record JARHVA010004143.1, on the reverse strand, counting down.
CAAAGAGAGCATCACATTAGTCAATACTAAATTTATCAAACTAGTGGACTATTCTAAATGGTTTTCTTACATTGTCCCCATTTAGAAAAATGTCACTATGGTCATTCACATTTGTATTCATCTCTAAAATATTAATCTCACTTATCCAAAGGACAAATTCTATTTACCTTTGATATATGACATTGTTAATTCCATAACTAGTTACAAAATGTTATCTTTTATTGATGGTTTCTCAAGCTACAATAAAATTCACATTGCCCATGAGTACCAATGTAAGACCAATTTTACCATATAATGGGGCACCTATTGCTATGCCAAAATTACCTTTAGCATCAAAAATGCTAGATCCACTTACCAATGGGCAATGATTCACATCTCTCATGATCTTATCAAAAAAATTATTGAAACCTATGTGGATGATCTCATTACTAAATCCAAAAATTGTAAAACTCATCTTATTGATCTTGATATCATATTTTACCATATTCTTGAATATCAAGTTTGATTAAATCCATACAAATGTGTCTTTGGGGTAACATCTAGGAAATTATTAGGATTCTTAGTCTCTTTCCATAGCATCAATGTTGACCCATCTAAGATTAGTTATATCATCAACATGCCCATTCCTCATTCCATTTTAGAGATTCATATTTACTTATGAAAACTTATGAAAATTATATTATTCATCCCTGAAATGGCTTACCACATCCACTTCATCAATTCTTTTATTAAGAAAGGTAATGCTTTAGAATGGATGGATCCCTATAAAAAATCCTTTGATAACATGAAAGAATCAATTCTTCATCTACCTAAACTTCATTCTCCTTCAAATGATTGAGTCTTGATCAAATATACTTCTTCTGCACATATATCAGTTGGGGTAATGTTTTCCCAACAAGATGATACTTGAAGAGAGTATGAAATTTACTACATTAGTTGAGGCCTCATTGATTATGAGAAATGTTAGAGAAAATTTGAACGTTATTTCCTCATCATCTATTATGTAGATGAAAATCTTTGACATTACATGCTATACTAGACCACTTATGTCATAATTCTTTCCAATTGCTTTCATCACTTCTCCAAAACCTTTCTTCTTGGAGATAGAATTGGGAAATGGATTGTCTTCCTTATTTAATTTGATCTCCACATTGTAACTCAAAAATTATTTAAAGGATAATTCATAGTTGATAAAATTTTTATAGCTCATATGCTAGCTACCAATCACCTTCAACATAGTCTTCTTGGTGATAATATTATTTATATTGAATGCCTCAGTTAGTATATTTTACTTAAAGAGTACTTCCATAAATTTACCATTGATCTATAAGTAAGTAATCATGATGAATCCACTATTCTCCCTGATACTAATAAACCAAAATTAGTTATCAATGAACTTATAGAAGTTAATGTCGACTTGCATGATGATACCTAGACCCTTCACATTGATGGTGTTAAATACATTCAAGGAGATGGAGTAGGTTGAATTCTTACAATTCCTCTTAGAAAAATCAATATTTTAGCTTTATACTTAACATTTGATGTAAACAATAATATGTCTTTATACAAATCTTTAATCTTAGGCATGAGAGCTGCTCTTGATATAGAAATCTAATACTTACATTCTTTAGGTGATTTTTATCTCATTTCATGCCAAATTAATGGTGATTACCAATACAAAATCAATAATTTCATTTATTATCATCAATTTTCCACTACTTTCACCAAACATGTCATCTCTTTCACTATCAAGCCTTTTCCTTGATATCAAAATTTTATTTCTTATTCTCTCACTTCTTCAATATCTCTCATTCATCCCCAAAAATTTCTTTTTTATTCCATTTTTATCACACAAATAATAAAATATCCATGTTCTACTCAAACACTAGATTTTATTATCTACCACATTGAGGTTATCACCATTTGACAAATCCCATGGTATAGGAACATCATTCAATTTATAGAACACTAAACTTATCCTCCAAATTGAGACTCTCATGAAAAGAGTCACATTTGTAAACAAGATTTTAAGTATGTATTTCAATAAAACATCCTTTATTATCATAATTTTGAATGTACCTTGCTCCATTGTGTTATGGAAGATGAGGTCACTCCTCTCCTTGAACAAGTACATCAGGGCATTCATAGTGGCCACTATAGCGGACATGCTGCATCCCATAAATACTTATGTATGGGTTACTTTTGGCCCACTCTTGAAAAGGATGAAATAAAATTAGCTAAAAAGTGTACCCTTTGATAGCTTTATGATGATCTAATTAATTCACCTCTAGATAAGCTTTAAACTATCAAATCTACCTAGCCATTCTCCATGTGGGGATTAGATCTCATGGGTAAAATACCTCACTCTCAACATGGGCATGTTTTTATCATCACAACTACTAAATATTTAAGCAAATGAGTTGAAGATATGCCATTTAATAATGTCAATGGTAACACCATATCCAAATTCATTCTTAATAAAATCATTTTCCACTTTGGTGTTCTCCATACTATCATTTTTGATAGTGGTGGTAATTTCAAAAATAAGAATGTCAAACAACCTTGTGGTAAATTTAAGATCAATCATTGATTTTTCACACCCTATCTTCTAAAATGCAATGGTTAAGTTGAGGGAATAAAAAAATTATTAACAAAATACTCCAAAATAAAATTAATAAAACCTGCATGGATTAGCATTTTCATATCTATCCTATTTTATGGGCCTATTAGACTAGCATATGTACAACAACTGGGGCAACACCATTCTCTCTAGTTTATGGTTATGAGTCGGTTCTTCCATTAGAAGTTGATATTTCCTCTCCTCATATATATCTTCATGGTATCATTCTTGATGAATAATTATGTGAATATTACTTTCATCCCCTTAGTTTCCTTGACAAATGTCATATTTCTACTTTGTTGGTTGAATATTTTGTCGATCAACGTACTGATAAACAAAATAGGTCTGATTAGCCAAAGCAGGAAGATTAGTCATCCAAATGTGTAGGTTTACGACATCAGAAGGGGACTGATCTCTCCTCTCATCAAGGGAAGGTTCCCTATAGGTATGTTATATTTATATATATATATAGAAAATAATACTCAAGGGTAGGACAAACCATCTATCTCTCTTTCTTCAGAGATGATGTGTGCAAATCAAAGGAAAAACTCAAGGGAAATGACAGACAACACTCCTCTTCTTTTAGAAGTAATATTTATCAAACCACAAGAATACTCTTGGTAGTAACAACAAAATTTAGCAAAAGATGTAATAAATAGCAAATTGAGATGCAACACAAAGTGTCCACCTGAATTGCTCAAGAGTAAGATACGAAGGACAATGAGGGCACAAAGTCATCCCAAGGTCCTTTACATAGAAATGAAAAGAAAACACACTAAAATCAATTATGGGGGCACAAAGTCTCTCCATAGTTGACTCTTCAAGACACCTTCCTGACTGCTATCACTAATTCTACTTGTTAAATTAAAGGAACAAAATATATATTAAGGAAAAAGACATAAGAATAGTTTCCTCAACAACAAAGATATCATAGCACAAAGTCTAAAAAATCACTTGCTTTCTTATTCCAATAATAAAATATGATAAAAAATCTAAGCTCAAAGTCTCAGTAATGCTTTTCAATTTGGGCAGAGTTTCATTCTGATTGTCAAAAAGAGATCCATTTACAATAGAAGAGAGTCCTTTATATAGCCTCTTCAAGAAGGACTCAGGGACAGTAACACATCATGTTGCATTGAAATCTATTAAGAAGACAGGCTGAAACTTAGGAAAATTTACCCATTTGATTTTATCAATGCAGAGAAACAAGTCATGCTATTGAAAGTTTGAAAATTTCAATTCCCACCTGGTGATCTGATCCTACCTTCATCATTCCTCCTTTTTTGGTTAATTGAATCGGGTCTTGGATTCAATTTGTTTATTTGTTCCTTCCTCACTTTCTGCTAGTCTTGGCCTTAAAGCTGTGAATGCATTTAGGTCTGTAGATTCAAAGGTTCAATAACTATTTTATGAGCTTTAAAATTGATGTTCACATACCCATCACTATGTTTTCAATGGCTAGTTCGTTGTCTTGAATTTGACGTCTTCAGGGATGTCACCCCTTGTTCTTTCTTCAGCCTTTCTATTTGGCACTTTTTCAAAAAGAATGTGCCCTTTTGAGCCTTAAGAAATGATCTACCTTGGGTCGATAAGAGCCCCACACAAAGGTATCTGCCCTTCAGGTGGTCTTCAGATGGCCTTCAGGCTTCTTTATTCTAGTGGGTCGCTAGATTCTTCCTTCAAATTTCTCATTTTATATCTTCTCAAAGGGAAGGTGACCCTTTAGCTTTGAGGAAAATTCCTTCAATTTGGTAGCTGAGAGTCCGCCATAAGGGCACCTACCATTTAAGGTCCTTTAGTAGCCTTTTCCTTAGAAGTTTGTTGTGGACTTTCCTCTTGGATTTCTCTGCAGATAAAAAGTCTACAGACATTTCCTGTGGACAAAAAGTTCACAAAAATTTCCCACAGAAAAAAGGTCCATAGAAATTGCTCCATCCATTTACCTTGGTTATTTCTTAAAGATTTATGCCCACAGATTCTTTGAATTTTTTCAGGCCTTTTGTCCAAAGGAATTCCTTCAAACAAAAGTCTAAAGGAATTCCTTCAGACAAAAGTTTGAAGGCATTATGCCTTAGACTTTTTCAACTGACTTACACAAAAATTCAAAATAATTTACCTTTTGAGGCTTCTTTGAAAATGATCCTTCTAAAGGGTACTTTTTTCATCTAAGTGCCCTCTGTAAGGGCACTTTGTCCTTTAGGAGGCTCTTTGAACTTTTGCATTTGAACTACTCCTTTGAACCGTCTGAGTGAATCACTTGGTTGAACCAAGCTATTGAACCATTTGATTGAACCAAACATTGAACCACTCCATTGAACCAAGTCAATGAACCACTCCATTGAACCACTTCATTGAACCAAGGTAATGAACTTCTTGGTTGAACCAAACATTGAACCAAGGCAATGAACCACTTAGTTGAACCAAACTTTAAACCAAGTCCAAAATGATTCAAGCTGATGAAATAATTGATTGAACCAAGCCTTTAAACCAAGTGGATGAACTAAGCATTGAAACACTTGATTGAAACTACCTTCGAACCATTTTTTTAAACCAACCGTTGAACCAAGTTTTGGTTCAACAGTTCAAACGAATCCTTGAACTGACTGATGAACCATTTGATTGAACCAAAGGATGAACCAAAGCGTTGAAACAAAGTAGATGAACCACCCAAGTGAAACAATACATTTAACCTTTTAAACTTTAAACTCATTAAACCTTTGAACCAAAGTGGTTTAATGGTTCAACGGTTCAAGCCTTCTTTGCTTAGATGTTTGCCGATGGAGATTTTTGATTAAACCAAGGCACTTAACCAATCTTGAAAATGACCAAGTGCTAAAAACTGATTCTTTTGGTTGAACCCACCTGTAGAAGTCTTTAAACCTGTAGAAATGAACCTACCTATAGAGTCTTTAGAAATAAAATCTATAGAAATCAACCTGTAAAGCACATTGAACTTGGCTTGCAGAGTCCGTAGATTTTTTCTTCTTGCTGAGTCCATAGATTTAAGCCTGCAGAGTCTGTAGATTTAAGCCTACAGAGTCTGTAGATTTTTGAGAAGCTTAAAAAATGAGGAATTTGATTTCCTAACACAAATTTTGAAAATGGAAGAGATAATTTTTGTCTTTAGGACCAAAATAGTTCAACTATTGTCCCAAAAATGAGTGATATTTTTGGGGGACAATAGCTAGCTTCAGTTGGGGAACTTCTGTCAATTGCAAAAAGAATTGAAAGGAGTAGAATCTAGAATCTCTAGTGTCTTCATGTGTACCATTGGGTTATGAAGTCATGCTACCTAGAAATGGAAGGCTTAAAAAATTAAAACAAACAAAACAAAATAGAATTTAAAATTATACAAATAAACATATATATAGATGTAATGATCTGATACTTCAAGAGTTGAAGTGTTTTAGATACTGCCCATTATGAGGCAAAGAAAAGAGTGTGCCATCTTGATATTTTAGTAGAAATCTATTTTCACCAATGTGCTGATGAATTATAAATGGGCCTCTCTAAAGGGAGTCAAACTTTCCATGCATCCCCTTTGGTTTTCTCCTTTTGTCCCATAGCAGGACTTGATCCCCAATCTAGAAATAATGATTTTTGGCCTTCTGGTCAAAGAGTTTCTTTACCAAAATTTGATGAGAAATAATTCTATCCACCACAATGGTTCTCTATTCCTCTAGCTCAGTCAGGCACATGATTCTTTGATCAAGAGAGCTTTCATATGTCTGATCTTCAATTGCCTTTGCCAATTTCAAGGCTAGTAATTCTAAGGTGATTGGTATCTCAGCATTGATGCCATAAAAAAGTTGAAAAGGAGACATACCAATTACCCTCTTTGGTGTGATTCTATTTGCCCATAGAGCATCAACCAATGCTTTATGCCATGTCCTTTGATTGTCATCTGCCAACTTCTTGATAATAGTTACCAGGTTCTTATTGCTAGATTCAGCTTGTCCATTCCCTTGTGAAATATAATCAGAAGAGTGAGAGAGTATAATTCCATAATGTAAATAGAATTGTGTAATCTCCTAAGAGGTGAAACAAGCTACATTATTAGTAACAATTTTGATCGAAACTCCAAACCTAGAAATGATACTCTTTGAGGAAGTTGCATATAACTTCTGAAGTAACATGCTTAGTTGGGATCACTTCTACCCACTTGGTGAAATAATCAATTGCTATAAGGACATAATCATGTCCAACACTTGAAGATGGCTTTATTTTCCCAATAAAATCAATTCCCCATTGCTGGAAAGGTTCTTCTATGATCACTGACTTGAGAGGCATAGCAACTAACTTGGGTCTTCCAACAAATTGCTGACAAAGTTCACATTTTCTAACCCACTTATGTGCATCTTGGAAAAGAGTTGGCCAGTAATACCTGGCTCATAAAATCTTGTGAGTAGTCACAAGATAAAAAAAATGTCCTCCATAGGCTAGATTGTTGAAAGATTTCAAAAGTTGGCTTTGTTGCTCTTTGTCTACACAGTGAAGGAATACTCCATCTATGCTTCTCTTCTATAAGCCATTGTCCCAAAGGACAAAATTAGTAGCTTTCAACTTGATAGTCCTCCTTTCTTTGTAAGACAAATGAGTAGGACATTCACCATAAGTAAGAAAATGAGTGATACTTGAATACCACTCATTAGTAGTGCAGACAAAAAGGACTATTGGAGTCTCTTTTACTTTAGTTTCTTCACGTTGTGTGTCTTCTGGCTTATTGTCAGCAATTAATTGGCATAGACATTTACCCCTAACCAGCTTTATCAGATTGATGTCTAGATCAAACTCTTGGATCTTTGCAATCCAATTACCTCTTTTCATGCCAAACTCCTACTGAGTTAATATAGACTTGACTGTAGTGTCAGGAACTAAGGTAGTAGTGTGTGAATTCAAAATATAAAAGCAGAAATGTTTGAATGCTTTCACCAACACATAAGCATGCTTCTCTACATTTGAATACTTCATCTCATAGGTTTTGAGAGGGGAACTCATTAAAGAGATAGGAGATTCCATACCTTCTTTGTCTTGTTGAACAAGAATTGCTGAAAGAGTGTGTTTAGATGCATAGCTATATATGATGAAATCTTTGTTGTAATCTAGACAAACCAAGGTAGGAGCATGAGCAATGGTGGTCTTGATATCCTAAAATGCTGACTTGCCTTCTTTAGTCCATCTGAAGATGGTCTTCCCTTTCATCATGTTTATAATGTGTCTAGTCTTCTTAGCAAATTTGGTGATGAATCTCTATAAGAAATTCACCTTTCCAAAGAAAAAAGTAATAACATTTTTTCTTGTAGGAAAATTAAGCTCTTGAATAGACTTGACTCTATCTACGTCAATCTTTATGCCTTCTTTAGACACAATGTGTCCAAAGAGTTTCCCCTCTATTACTCCAAAAATAGACTTTTTAGGATTTAAGGAAATACTATTCTGGCGGCGGCACTCCAGCACTTGTTGTAAATGGTGTACATGATCAGATCGATGATTTGGAAAGATAGTCAAGTCATCAAGGTATACCACTATGAATTTACCAATATCATCTTTGAAATCTAGATCCATTGCTCTTTGAAAGGTAGCACCAGCATTTATCAAGCCAAAAGGCATTCTTTTATATGCAAATGTACCCCAAGGTGTGGTGAATGCAGTCTTGTGCTGGTCTGCTTTACCAACTTCAACTTGATTATATCCTGAGAAGCCATCCAACATTGATAACATCTCTGAATGTATTACTTTTTGAATCACTTGATCCCTAATTGGTAAAGGATAATTATCTTTCAAAGATGCTTGATTTAGATTTCTAAAATCTACACAAATGCAAATTTCACCATTCTTCTTCCTTATAGGCACTATGTTGGCAATCCATATGGAATGATGGATTGGGAAGATGATTCTAGAATTTAACATTTTTTGTACCTCAGACAAAATAGTACCTGATATTTTTGGATTATACTATCTAGATTTTTGCTTATAGGGTATTGAATCAGCCTTGAGAGGAATGCCATGATAGATTTCATCTAGTCTGAGAGACTTTAAGTCTTCATAAGAATATGCTAAGACATCCATGTATTGAAGAAATAAAGAGGTGAACTTGAATCTTTCTTTAGGGGTGTAACACTTACCAATATTGACCATCTTGGGATTTTCTTTAGTGGTCAGATTCACTTGATCGAATCCTTGAGAGAAACTCGAGTTTGTTTGATATTGTTTAATGAATCTATCATGCTTGTCAAACAACTTCTCAAGAGAAACCAGGCCTTTGGAAATTTTATTTTATTTCAACTATAAGAATTCTTCATTAATGTCTGAACTAGATTCAGAGGCTAATTCATACTTTTGAGGTTCACTGCCTTCAAAATGTAGTTGTTCAAAATTGTCTTTTCATTCTAAGAAGGCAATGATTTGATGATCATCAATTAATAATTGCCAATAATTAGCATTGTCAGGAACACTTGGTCTATAGACCAGCTCAATAGTATACTTGTCTTCTTTGAAATCTTAATGAGTAACTAAGAGAGTTCCTAAAATAGCAATTGCATCAGCTTTGTCATTAGACTCTCTGGGTATAGTAGAAATGTTGGAAGCATCAAAGCTTTCAATTTGGTCCCAAAGTAGGTTGCGGTAGTGGCGTAATCTTTCATTCTTGGTTTGGTAAAGATTTCTTACTTGAAAAACCACTAATTCAAAATCCCCTTTGGCATGAAGAAACTTGATGTCTTTTTCTTGAACAACCTTCATTCCAAGCAATAGAGATTCATATTTAGCTGTATTGTTAGTGTTGCTAAATTGTAATTTGTAAGATGAAGAAAACATATCTCCTTAAGGAGATATCAAAACAATCCCATCTCCTGAACTGGTAGAGGAACAACTACCATCAAATTCTAAAGTCCATATCTCATTTGATACTAATTTTTCTTTAGACTTTCCTTCATCAGAGATGGAAGATCCTTCTTCATCTGTATTGTAGCCTAATAGTTCTTCTACTATTCTAGTTGAACTAAATTTTGAGTTGCTCTTTTCAAGAATTATATCAAATGTTTCATGTACTTCATCTGTAGATAGAAAATAGTTACCCATACCTATGGATTCAAAAAGAATTTGAGCTTTAGGGGCTGATGTGTGGGTGACCACATATTTTTCTTCCTTTTTAGGGAGTGACCTCTTCATTATGCCTTGGACATGAATCCTTACCTCAGACAGTTCCATGCTTAGCTCTCCTCCCACATCCTTACAGAAATTTTATCCAAGCAAAATGCCATAGGATGATGGGACATCAACCACGAAGATAGTCATCTTGATTCTTTTATCTAAAAAGGCTGCAAATGCAAATTGGGCATCTTTGATTTGTGTCAGCAATGGTACTTGCTTATTCTCCATGGAGAAACATCTCCCAAATTTCTTGGTTAGTGTGAGACCAAGAGACTCAACTAATTTAGCAAACATGACATTATCAGATGTGCTTGAGTCTATAATACAATTGTTAAGCTGATAACCATTTATTAACAGGGAAACATAGAAAGGTTATATTTTCCTAGGGGTAGCTGGAGGAGTGATGATAAGATTATTTTGAATGGGCATGTTCTTTTGGGAATCAGGAATTATTTTCTTAACCTCTTGTCTTATAGGAATGGTTTGGTTCTTGACACATTGGACCAACCTATCCAATTGTTCAGGATTGGACTGCAAGTATTCAAATTCAAACATTTGTATTTTGATCTTTTTGACATGATCAATTATGTCATATGGTTGAATTAGACTAGGAACAAAGGAAATCATTTCAACCTTTTGGGTTTTAGGAGGGATGGGAGGAGGGCTAGTTTGCAAATTTGAAGTAGAAGGGGAAGGTGTAATTGATGTATTTTTCTTTTGGGTTATTACCAGATCTTTGACTAAAAAGGCAGAGTAGTTCCACACTTAGCAATCATAACTACTGGCTATAGTTGCTCTTCTATCTTCCCTTTATTAGCTTGTTGGACTGATGGCTCTTGGACCTAGTAAACACTACATATGATCCATTAAAAGCTTCTCCTTTTCTTTTGGGTTCATCTTGGTAGTTTAGGAAACCAATGTGGGAGTCACTAGCTAATTCTTCTTGATTGTCTTCAAGGAGATCCAACGTCATTTTCTTGATTCAATTCAAGCTGGAAAGAGAATTATGATTCTGCTTCAAGATATCCCATTGCTGAATTAGTTATAGGAGCTTCCAAGGCAATTTTCTCTTATGGGGGAGGAAGGTGATTCTATTGCCCTTGATTCCTGGCAGCATTGCCCTGATATGATTGATTTGGGAATGTCCTTCTATATGAAGGAGTAGAAGACATTCCTTGAGCCATTTGATTTTTGAGAGCAAGCAACTCATTTTCCAATTTTTGTACCATTGGATATGTGGTGCTTGTAGATGAATATTCAGAAGATGAAGCTCTATTTTATTTGGATCTCTTCTTATCTTCCCTGCTAGGATGAGATCATCTTATACTTTAGTGGCCAAATGTTGAGCTATAGTAAGATCTATTTGACCAGCACATCTCAAGAGAAAACTTACTTCAGGTAACTGAGAATTAATGAAGTAGCATTTGAGATTCTCAGTTGTAGGTCAAGCAATTATAAGAATTATATTTCTCAGTTTGTCAAATTTGGCTATGAAGTCTCTCATAGGCTCATAAGGCTCTTTCTTCATCTGTGTAAGTTGAGCTAGAAGTGCATGTGCATCTTCTGCAAGTTTGAATCTGACTTCAAACTTATCTTTGAGAGTATTCCAATTACTCACTGACCAAGCCTGAAGATGATAAAACCAATCTACAGTAGCAACTTGTAGTGTCTCCACAAAAATCCTAACTGCTACATCTTCAAATTCTACTCTGATTACTCCACAAGCTATGTTGAAGGCCATAATGTGCTCATTAGGATGAACTTTCCCATCACCATAAAATTTGGGGAAATTCTTCCTTGAACTAGGTGGAAGCTCATGTAGAGGTGGAGTAAGATTCAAAGGACCAAAAGCATTACCCCAGGGGCCTTGAACTTTCCCATCACCATAAAATTTGGGGAAATTCTTCCTTGAACTAGGTGGAAGCTCATGTAGAGGTGGAGTAAGATTCAGAGGACCAAAAGCATTACCCCAGGGGCCTTGAACTGCCATTATAGGATTATGAAAAGGAGGGATAACAAATCTCAAAGGAGTAATTATTGGCAAAGCTTTACCAATAATAGAAGTAGATACCTCATCTGGCAATGGAGATCTGACTTTAGTAGGAGGAAAGCTCTTGGTTCATTAGAGATAAGATGGTGAAGGAAATAGATCAAAATCACTTTGTTGTACCAACTTGAATACATGGTCAATAATCCCTTTAGCCCTTTGGCTTTTTGTATACCTTGAATTTGCCAGATTGTGAAACAAAAATGGAAAAGAATTGACCTTATTTCAGTTAAAGCTTGAGGCTTTAAAATGTGAGTTCTTTCCCAGTTAGTGTGGAGGTGAATGGGTAGATTATAAATGGATAATGGATATTATATTCCCCAGTAGAGTCACCAAAAACTATTGGTTGAATATTTTGTCGATCAGCATACTAATAAACAAAATAGGTCTAATCAGCCAAAGTAGGAAGATTAGTCATCCAAATGTGTAGGTTTACCACATCATAAGGGGAATGATCTCTCCTCTCATCAAGGGGAGGTTCCATATAGGTATGCTATATATATAAACAAAAAATAATACTCAAGGGTAGGACAAACCATCCATCTCTCTTTCTTCAGAGATGATGTGTGTAAATCAAAGGAAAAACTCAAGTGAAATGACAGACACCACTCCTCTTCTTTTAGAAGTACTATTTCGCAAACCACAAGAATACTCCTAGTAGTAATATCAAAATGTAGCAAAAGATGTAATAACTAGCAAATCGAGATGTAGCACAAAGTTTCCACCTAAATTGCTCAAGAGTAAGATACGAAGGACAATGAGGGCATAAAGTTGTCCCAAGGTCCTTTACATAGAAATGAAAAGAAAACACACTGAAGGCAATTATGGGGGCACAAATTCTCTCCATAGTTGACTCCTTAGGACACCTTCTTGACTGCTATCACTAATTCTACTTGGTGAATTAAAGGAACAAAAGATATATTAAGGAAAAAGACATAAGAATAGTTTCCTCAACAATAAAGATATCACAACACAAAGTCTAAAAAATCATTTGCTTTATTATTCCAATAACAAAATATGATCAACAATCTAAGCTCAAAGTCTCAGTAATCGATTTCAATTTGGGCAGAGTTTCATTTTGATTGTCAAAAAGAGATCCATTTATAATAGAAGAGAGTCCCTTATATAGCCTCTTCAAGAAGGACTCAGGAACATTAACACATCATATTACATTGAAATCTGTTAAGAAGATAGGCTGGAGCTTAGGGGCATTTACCCATTTGATTTTATAAATGTAGAGAAACAAGTCATGCTATTGATAGTTTGAAACTTTTAATGTCCACTTGGCAATCTGATCTTACCTTCATTGTTCCTCCTTTTTTGGTTAATTGAATTAGGTCCTAGATTCAATTTGTTGTTCTATTCCTTCCTCACTTTTTATTGGTCTTGGCATTAAAGCCTGTGAATGCATTCGGGTCTATAGATTCAAAGGATCAATAGCTATTTTATGAACTTTAAAATTGACATTCATGCGCCTGTCACTATGAATTCAATGGCTAGTTCATTGTCTTGAATTTGATGTCTTCAGGGGCATCACTCCTTGGTCTTTCTTCGGCTTTTCTATTTGGCACTTTCCCAAAAAGAACCTACCCTTTCAGGCCTTAAAAAGTGATCTGCCTTGAGTCAATAAGAGCCCCCCACAAAGGTATCTACCCTTTGGGTGATCTTTAGATGGCCTTCAGGTTTTTTATTCTGGCGGGTTGCTAGATTCTTCCTTCATATTTCTCATTTTATTTCTTCCCAAATGGAAGGTGACCCTCAGCATCAAGGAAATGTCCTTCAATTTGGTATCTGAGAGTCCCCCACAAGGGCACCTACCCTTCGGGGTCCTTCAATAGCTTTTTCCTTAGAAGTCTTTCACAGGCTTTCCTCGGGCTTTCTCTACAGACAAATTCCTGCAGACAAAAAGTCTGCAGACATTTCCCATAGACAAAAAGTCTACAAAAATTTCCCATAGACAAAAAGTTTGTGAAAATTGTTTCGTTCATTTGCCTTGGTTATTTCTTTAGGCTTTCTGCCTGTAGCTTCTCTGAATTCTTTCAGACTTTTTGTCTGAAGGAATAATGCCTTAGACTTTTTCAACTGACTTAAATAGAAATTTGAAAGAATTTACCTTTTGAGGCTTCTTTGAAAATGACCCTTCTGAAGGGTGCTTTTGTCATCCAAGTGCCCTTCGTAGAGTCACTTTGTCTTTTAGGAGGCTCTTTGAACTTTTGCATTTGAATTACTTGTTTGAACCGTCTGAGTGAACCGCTTGGTTGAACCAAGCTATTGAACCATTTGATTGAACCAAACATTGAACCACTCCATTAAACCAAGTCAATGAATTGCTCCATCGAACCACTTCATTAAACCAAGGCAATGAACTCCTTGGTTGAAACTAGTGTTAAACCAAGTCAATGAACTGCTTGGCTGAACCAAATGTTGAACCAAGCTAATGAACCAAGCTTTGATCCAAAATGGTTTAAGCTGATGGTTCAAGCTGATGGTTCAAGCTAATGAACCAATTGAATGAACCAAGCCTTTGAACCAAGTGGATGAACTAAGCATTGAACCACTTGATTGAACTTGCCTTTGAACCATTTGTTTGAACCAACTGTTGAACCATGTTTTGGTTCAACAGTTGAAATGAAGCCTTGAACCGACTGACAAACCATTTGATTGAACTAACGGATGAAGGAAAGCATTGAAACAAAGTGGATGAACCACCCAAGTGAAACAAAGCATTAAACATTTTAAAGTTTAAACTCATTGAACCTTTGAACCAAAGTGGTTCAATGGTTCAACAGTTCAAGCCTTCTTTGCTTAGATGCTTGATGATGGAGATTTTTTATTGAACCAAGGCACTGAACCAATCTTAAAAATGACCAAGTGTTAGAAACTAATTATTTTGGTTTTGCCTGCCTATAAAAGTCTTTGAACCTATAGAAATGAACCTACCTACAGAGTTTGTAGAAATCAAGTATGTAGAAATCAACCTATAAAGCCCATTGAACTTGGCCTGTAGAGTATGTAGATTTTCTCTTCCTACTAAGTCTATATATTTAAGCTTGCAGAGTCTGTAGATTTAAGCCTGCAGAGTCTCTAGACTTTTGAGAATCTTGAAAAATGAGGAATTTGAATGCCTAGGACAAATTTTGAAAATGGAAGAGACAATTTTCGTCTGTAGGACCAAAATAGTTCATATGTTGTTCCAAAAATGAGTGATATTTTTGGGGGACAACATACTCTACAACTTAACCACCAATACAAGGCTCGTATTGCCAAACAACATAATAATTGTGTTAAAATTCACACATTTAATGTTGGTGATATTATCCTCAAATTATATTATACCCATGATAAATAAGTTAAATATGCCCAAAAATGGTGTGGTCCCAATTTAGTCAAGGACATTCTTGGTCCAAGTACTTATCAACTTCAAACCAATCAAGGCCATGTTTTCAAATAACCCACCAATGCACAATTCCTCAAAAAATATTTTGGATAATTATTCCCTTATTTAAATGTTATGTTCTCTCTATCTGACATTTTTATATAGGTTATTTACATTTGTCTCTCCCTCTATAACCTTTATCTCTTGTTACAAACCCTAGTCCTTCCTTTTTGGTCTTTTAGTTTCTCCTTCTTTTTCATGAGTTACATTATAAAAATATGGATAAGACCTAATATTATTCATGATGTACTATAGTCTCTTTCCTTTTCATACTTTTTTTACACACTTTTTGGCACCCCTAAGGTTTCTCTTTTATGAGTTGCAATGTAAGACCATGGATAGGACCTAGACTTCCTCACAAAATACCATATTTTTCTTACCTCATTTATTTTTCATATGATTTTTACAACCCTCATGGGTTTATCTTTTATGAGTTATAGTGTAAGACCATGAATATGACCTAGCCTTCCTCATTAAATTAACATATTTTCATGCCTTTCCTATAATATATTTAGCAATGCTTATGATCTCTTGATCTTTGTTATAAGCTTTAGTTTTTTCTTCTTTTGATAAATGAAACTTACAAAATAATATATGTTAGAATGTTTCCATCCAATTCCATCATTATTATGATCAAGAATCACACTTTATTGTCATTTTATCCCTTTTTTTCCATTTTCCATATTTTTTGTGATTTGAAGTTATTCAAATTGTTTCATGTTTCATTCTTCTAGATTTCTTATCCTTTTAATCCAAATTGGATAAAACAAGGCTGGAGTCAAGATATAACTTTTATTTCACTTAGATTTATGATACTCTTAGACACCATGCTCTCTAAAGTTATTTCTCTTAGTAACCAAGTTCCAATTATTCAAATGAAAGTCATATTTATCACCCATGTTTGGTTTTCCAAATCTGTATGGAGGAGGAATAGAAAAAATCCATTAAGAAATTTTAAATACAAATCATTTGAAAAAAATAAATGATATATAAAATACAACATATAAATTTTAAAATTCAAAATCACACTAAAATACTTGATGACAAGCACATATCCTATCTCTAATTGAATCTCAAACTCCATAGTTTTCCTCATTTAAAGCCAAGATCTTTTGGGGTGTGTTAGGCTATTAGATTGGAATAGGAGAATTCCAAAAAATCTATGGTGCTACCTACTTTATCACATAAGTACCCAATCTTCATAGTAGACCAATGACTCTGTAAGGGTTCTTAAGGAACACAAAACACATTATGGGAAAGTAGGTCCATTTTAATTTTCATGTATATAGCTTTGATGGGATGATATCCATTCTTCATTTGTTGACCTAAAATTTGTGTGTCTAAGATAATTTATTTATATTCATTAAGGTCTATAGTCCTCTTATTTTGATAAACCTAATTTGAGTCTCTTGACTTTGATAAAGAGTTCCTCTACCTTGGTTTTACATTCATTCTCCCTTCCACCCATTTCATTTCCCCCATTGATAGGCAAGTTGTGATTCTAAATCTATTTTCATGTCTTCTATATTCCCTCTTATTCACATCTTTAAAACATTTTAGCACTACTTTGATTTAGTTTATCTATCCTTAGAACCACACAAAATGATTTAAAAACTATGGCTTACTCTCTTTCTACCCTAGATTTACATTTTTAGATATAATTTTATTTATTTTACCATGTCATTTTTATATTAACCCTTTTTGTGAGTACTTGAGTCCATTTCTACTTTCATGTACTTTTTCCATTCTTGAGTGAGGTTGGCATGTTACTTCCCACTCACCAATGTAGTTTTCCCTTTTATTCACCTTTTTCCATTGTTGAGTGAGATAAGGATTATTACTAATCACTCATCATTGTTGTTTTACAATTTTTTATTTCCCATATTTGTTTAAGGATTTCTTTGATTTTAAATTTATGTTTGTTTACCATCCTTTATATCATGTATCATTGGTTTTCCTTAGTGGGTTTGGCTTTCTTAATCAAGGTTTACTTGTTTGAGTTTCTTAGTCTTTAGTAGCCTTGGATTTTTAGTTACTTGATTTACTCTAAATTTTGAATTAATAATTTGGTCTAACATAACACTTGTCACCCTATCTTGTCAAATTTCCAAGTACAACCCATCCACATAACACCAGTTATCTTAGCTTTCTTGCATTTGTTTGTTTCTACTTTTTAGTTTGATATTCTTGGGTTTGTTGAAAGCATTCTTTATGCACTCCACAATCAAAAATATAAACACAATAGACAACCATCCAATAATAAATGTAAGTCAAGGTATGCGTCCACTTTATTTTCTAGTTATTTCCTTTTCCATCATTTACTTTTAGTTATATTATGCTTTAAAATAATACAACATTTGTTTAGCCTTAGTGTTGTGTGTTACTATGTTCTTTCTCAAAGCACCATCCCCTATTTCACCTTAGTGACATGTCATGAGCTTCAAGTTGGGAATATTCATACATAATATTTTAAAATTTTATACAATACCAATGCTTTATATCTTTTAATAACCTTTTGAGTCTCAATCTCTTTGAGTGTATGCCCTAAGGAGTACACTGAGAAAGGGGTAGGCATACAATTAGTGTTTCATAAGATTTTTTTCCCTTATTTACACTTATTACCAATCTAAACATCTGTTAAAAACCATCCCCTAAGTTATTACTCATCTTTTCCACACTCTTCTAGCCTTTTACCATCTTTCATCCTTCTTTTTCTCACCTTAATCCCATTTTGATAGTTTGTTGTACTAGGTCAACTAGGTTGACCCTATAATATTTTGGTTAATATTTATTTAGAGTTTAGGTTATCTCTTAGCTGACCTAGACCATGACCTAATGAATTTTTATCCATAATTGTACTAGGTCAACTAGGTCAACCCTGGTGACTAAATTTTTTAAAAGGGCTTAGGGTTAAATCCACATATATAAACAATACCATTTCATAATTATTTACACAATGAACAAGAGTTATTATTTTCTTGAGTTTCTTTACAATGTTCTCTTCCACCATTATATTTGAGGAGTCATAGCTTAGGTTTTCTACTAGGAAAATCTAGTCTTGTGAAGAAGTCTTAGATGCTTTGGCCTTTCTTAGTGATCATTAAAAATCATAATAACCTCTTATGAAACCCTTTTAGACATTGGAGAGATTGATTCTCGATGGGTTGATCTTTTAGGTAAGTATTCTCTACCTTTTCTCCTCTAGTAGATATAAGTAGCATAATTATTGGATTTGAATATTATTACTCTTCTTCTTCATGTATTAGGGTTTTACTAATACATATCTTAATTTAGATTTTCCTATGATGTTTTAATTATTTGGTAACCTTCATATTGTGTGACAAGATTTGGTGAACACTTGATTAGACTTTACTTTAATTGTTATTAGTTTAGTGAGATATATAAAGCATAGGGTCTAGTTAGGGTTGCCATATGATTTTTCTTGACTAGAGGATTTGAAGCCCTCCATAGAAATGTGTATTGTGATTGTAGATCTAATAATTAGGTTTATCATATCCCAATATTGGTCATATTCTTGATTATCTAATTTTTCCCCAATTGGAAGTGTAAGTATGATATATATTCTCTAAGGTAGGATTGATTTATAAACATCATGCATTTCTGATTACATACACATTCCAACCATGTTTTAGAAAACAAATTCCATGTATATTTGTAAAGTTTCTCTCACATTAAGTAGGCCAAATGACTTCCTCTTATATGTAAAAGCCCCTAATTTATTGTGAATGTAGACTTCATTATATCCTCTACCTCTACTAGTACATGATTACAACTAGATAATTTATCTAAGGACATCATCTCTGATCCACTCAACATTTGAATTACCTCATCCAATGAATGTAGGGGTAATTTTATTTCCTTGATGCTCTTTTTGGGTTCATAAAATTATCACAAAGTGATATTTATCCATTTTTTTCTTGACTTGTACCAAACTAGCTACCCAAGTAAACTTAATAATTGGGAAGATAATTCTTACTCTAGTAGATTTTGTACTTCTATTTGAATTAGATATTATAGAGTTGGATTTTCTAGCCTTTGTATCTTCTTAAAAGGCTTATGGTTTACTTTCAATGGAATAGTGTGTATAATGACTCTAGGGTTGAAGAATTTTAGTTCTTTGTATGTCAATGCTATCACATGTTTGTATTGTTCTAGTAGGTCTTTTATCCTTTTATTCTCAATTTCAATTCAATGCAGGACTATATTCACATGTTGATGGTGATAGTTAGCACCCAAATTCTCTTTGATGAAATCTAATTCAGTTTTCATTAGTGGTTTCTTCTTCTAATATTGGGGTCTAGATAAAAGTATTGCTCCAAGGAGACCATGCTAAAAGGGACATAGTTCTCCTTCAATTTAAAAACACCATCTTTTTTTATGTCTTCACCATGTATGGGTTTGACACATTTCTCATATATTATTTTTTCCTTGAAAAATCCATAACAATATATGAGTTAAATGATTTCTTATTTATCTTGAACACTTGGAAATTTTCCACATTATATAGGATCGAGGGCAAAGAACTAGTTCTATTCAGAACTAATACATCTTGGATTCCTATACCGGTGATAGGTTAGTAGTTGAAGTTGATATTGATTTGATTTTATTGTTATGATTTCCTAGGATAACCTTGATATCAAATGATTTGAAATACTTGATCAGGTCACAATATTGATGTTTGTACTTATTTATATAAGTGACCTTGCATTGGTACTTCATGATATGATTGACCACCACTTTAGAATCACCAAGTATCTATAATTTTTTAACATTATTATAGAGTGCAAATTGTAAGATGAGGATCAGATATTTGTACTCTAATATATTGTTGGTGAAGTTTAAATATAACTTGTAAGTAGATAGGTAGTACTTACCATTTAGGTATATTAGGGCTATGTTAAAAATAAAACCTTGTTTTTAATTAAATCCATCAAAATAAAGAGTACATAATTAATATAGACATTGAAATCCTTCTTCAAACACTTCTCTCTTTGAAATGAACATTTAAATCTTAAATTTGAAGACATGAAGTCCACATTCTCACTAGTGGCACTATACTTAATAATCAAGTACTTCATCTTTGGTTCTCTTTTCACCTATATATAATTAGATACTTCTTTGTAATGAAATTAAATGTGTGAATAGCTAATGGCCATGTATCCATTTAGGGCCATATACCAATCTGAACTTATAATTATATCATATACTTATAGAATGTTGACAATTAGGATATTCGTGTTCAACTGCACATGTAGCTTAGATGCTAGTTGAATGCACATATTTGATAGTTTTAAAACACATGGTATAAATGACTTGTCCAATTTTAGGACCACCTTATTTGAATTATCTTGAGTCAAACCAAACTTATTGAATATAGATTTTAACATCACATTGGCCCAGGCATTTGAGTCAACCAATTAGTTATACACATTCTTTCTAAATATTTAGTTATTTAGTATAAATGGTAATACATGAGGTTTATCTTTAAATACAATCAAATTTTCATGCATACATTTGGATTTATCTAAGTTAGAGGATATCCTAGTCAAGGATTTGAGAAATAAATCTAATTTTTTAGTGATGTAAGTTAGTTTTTATAGGGTGATATTGGCCTTAATCTTCTTCATGTCTTCCATAATGTTGCACCTACCCCTGCTTTATGGTTTTATGCTCTACACCTGCTCATTCCTCTTAGGGGAGGTGGATTGTTGTTGTGTTAATAATATGTAGTATTAGCATTATAATTTAGAAGGGTTAAAGTAGTAACCAATTAATTACTCCTCAAATTGTAGTTGTTCCTCTAGAACTATTACAATGCATAGATATCATTTTTATTATCTTATATCTCATTATCATCCTCTTATATAAATGGGAGATAATAGGTCTTAAAGACCATTAATGTACTAGAATTTCCTAAATCGATAGAGGAAGATGGTTATATTTGATGTGTATAACCTTCCTACCTACTAATCTCTTTTTTAAATATATCTAAGGTTGTATAGAACTTGATGTAATACAACTCACCACGTTGTGTAGTTTTTTGAACTCAAGACCAATTTGTAAGGGTTGATTCTATGGTGTTGATCTTTAGGATCATATTATGTTGATTTTTTTATTATTCCCAAACTTATTGAAAGGTCTTTTGACATTCAAAATCTAAATTTTTTATTATTATTTTATTCTCTAGTGTTACCCATGTGTTTATGCATGTTTTAAAAATCATTGCTCAATTTCTACACCATCTTCTAGATTGATTCTAGTTATATTTTTTTATATTCATAGTGTCATTATAGTATTAACTGATATCAATGATGGATTCAATTTTTGTTTGTTAGAAAAAGGAACACAATTATCTTGAAATCCAAGATGTTGGTTTGGTGGAACATGGGTTAAAGGTAACTAATTATATACCTAGTTTTATTTTTGGGCCATAATATTCTAGTTTACATTTGAAATTAGACTAAAATATAGAAAAATAAGATCAAGAATAAGTGCATCCAAACATTACATCTGAGGGTTCAATTATTTGTAGGCACTAATAACTTTGACAAAATCCAAATGTAGTGTATCAATACCAATATCTCTACATATAAAGATAATAGTCACAAGGTCCAAATAATAATTTTGCATATCAAGGTCCAATGTCTCATTACATTTGTAGGAAATATTATGTCTATTACACATATTCTATAATATAGTACTAAAGGCTTAAATTGGATGATTTATATATCTTTTCATGCATAGAAATTTTTGATAAACAACACTTGCACTACTGACCTGTAATAGTATGCCAAAAAATTGTTTTGACATTATTCCTAAGAGGTGATTAAAAATTCTAAAACAATAACACACCAATCATAGGATACATCTAGTAATGTGAAGCTAAATAGTCTGCACACCATGCATTTATCAGTTACATTTAATATCCTTTAAATACTTTTAAAGGCCTTAATATGTTCTTCAACATTACCTCCTCCCAAGGGAGAAAAGGAAGGAAGAAATTTCTCAAGGTTTTGGGCAGATCATAGACATCCCCAAAAACATTAATGGTAGATCTAATTAGCCAGGTTAGATCTAGAGCTTGGGGTAGGTCCATTGGGAATAGTGGAAGATGAGGTTGGATTCTTGGAGAGAATGATTGAGCTTGAGGTTCTCCCCTAACTCCTATATAAAAACTAACTTTTCTTTAGATTTCTAAAAATTCAAATAGTAAGTTAATGTTTGATGTTGGCGTTGTTAATATTTTAAGTGCTTTCAATGAAAATAAAGTGATTATTTACAATGAAAATAGAGGTGGAGGT
This sequence comes from Torreya grandis, assembly GCA_037957365.1. Classification (NCBI taxonomy): domain Eukaryota; kingdom Viridiplantae; phylum Streptophyta; class Pinopsida; order Cupressales; family Taxaceae; genus Torreya; species Torreya grandis. Next base: position 1,535,108 of record JARHVA010004143.1, on the reverse strand, counting down.
ATAGGCCTTCTATCAAAAATTTAATCTTACTATTGATGTGATTTGTTTGCACACCCTAAAAAAATTACAAGGTAGCCTATAAAATTTTAGGATTAGTGAAAAGTATTCACTCTAAGGCATGAATTGGTGGATTAATGGTGTAATAATGGTGAGCAAAGTAGTTTGTTTATAATGAAAGGGTCAGCTATAGATGAATCTAAATCTATTTGAGAAGGATGGATTAATTATGGATCTAACCTAATGTGGGTATGACCAAAATAAACTCAAAAGAATGACAGGGAAAGGTAAGGAATAAATAGAGGCTTGTAGACCACACAAGGTGAAATTTTTATATACCAACACTTTTAGAGGTTGGACAAGGAATCAAATAACAATATATATTGGAGGTTACTATGGTAAACCAAAAATCAAACATAGTTAGGATGAAAAGGAAGCTAAAATAAACATATTTAAACAAATAAAATCAAAGGTTGTCACATTTGTAATACTATAATAACACATCTACAAGGGTGATTGTGATTTATATGAAAAATGCATTCAAATAAGAAATAACTAAATATGAATAATGTGTATATTAAATGATAACTCATGAATGACAAAAAGACTAAAAATTTGGAATAATAGTTTTAGAACATTTAATTCTAAGTGAGACTAATTCACTCTTAGTTTGGTATTAATTAAATAAATAATAATATATTATTTATTACCATGAGGTGGGAACCTCATGATAATAAATAATACATTGTAATTATTTAATTATTGAAAAATTTAATTAAATTGTTTTATCAAGATGGTACTTTTATAATGGTCACCTCCCTTGGTATTTTATTATAAATAAGGTTTTACCCCTATTGTGAAACCAATCCTTGAATATGAAATTATTGGTCATATTTGATCTAAGGATTTTGTGACATATTATTAGAGAAGAAATGAGAGGTTGAATAATTATATTGGGTATAGAGCTGAGTTTTAAAATTATTGAATAATTATCATTAGTGAGATTTTTTACATCTTTGAGGTTGTACCATGGTAATTTTTTGTGTTGTGTACATTGATATGTGATTTCTAGTATGTGCTTTGCTTATCAAATTCATATTTAGATTCTTCTTGTACATTTCTCTCTCTCTCTCTCTCTCTCTATATATATATATATATATATATATATATATATATATATATATATATATATATATATATATATATATATATATATTCTTTCATAGAATCAGAACAAGTAGGGTGGATTTAATTGGCAATTATATTACATTGAGTTGAATATCAATAATCAAAATTAATTATTTTTTTAGCCCGAGGAGGTGGTGTATGGCATTGGAAATAAAGAATTCTGATAGAATTCCATTTTAATTCATTGTTGATACTTTGGAGTAAAATTTCTTCTTAAAATTTTCATTCAAGTTGTCCAAAACTCTATTTAAATAATTAGAATTTTTTTTGGATGATTTGTCTTCCCTAGGCATAAGTTTATGGAACTAAGGGAAGTTAAAAATTCAAAATATTAAGATTTTGAATATTTAGTGCTTGGATCTCTCTTTTGAGGGGTTAAATATCCTTATTTTGGTTTACAATCTCTCCAGTACCTACTTTAAGATTTAATTCACTATTTTTGAAAATATTTTGCTTGCATAAACACCATTTTATGGTCTTATGGCATTGGAATTTTTTTAAAAAAAATCTTGGCTTCAAAATTGGTTTATTAAGGTTATGGTTGCATTAATGTAAAGTTTCAAGACCTCTTACAAAATTTTAGACCTTAAAAAGGCCATTCTAAGATCTTGGGTTATTTTATCACCATCTGTGGCACTTATATATTACATGCTAATTCTAACAATAGTTTCTAGTCATAAAAATTCAATTTTGAAATATTGATTTTCTCTATGACAAGATTCAAAGAAGGTTTGTAACTTTTCATGTAATTTGGTGATCTATTCATGCTACTATGTGCACTACTGTATCTAAGGAGTACCATATATCTTCTTAGAATGTGCTATAGACATGTAAATACTTGTACATTTTTGTTGAAAGTATTTCTTAAATATTTGACTTACTAAAATTCTTTATTTTCATACAAAATGACAGGGACCCCAATTTTTATTTAAAAAGTTTTTAACCCAAAAGGTAACTTCAAAAAATAATTAATAAAATGTTTATATATATATATATATATATATATTATATCTATTTTTAGAATTAGTTAGAAGAGAGTTAAAAAATAAATTAGTACATGTTAAACTTTAACTTAACCTATAGATGAGTGGAAGTTATCATCAACTAAATGCTTGTAATTTGGGAGGCCATGTGTTCAAAACCACTAAGAACAACTTGTTTTCTTTAATTTGGTCAAAATTAATTTAATTTTAATTGCATTTTTTTATTTTTGTGCCAACTTCTAAATAATTAAAAATCTTAGTTAACTTGTCAACCTTTGTTCGATTTTCGATCTATTAAATTTTTTGACTAGTATAGTCATGTAAGCAATTGATCACTAGGATTTGGAACCTTTTGGACACATTTATGTGGTCCATTTATTATTTTGAAACCTCATATTATTAATTTTACAACCTTTTAAATAATACTATCTAAGTGGTCATTTTGATTGTGACTCTTTTGATACCTAGTTTTTTACAATTATAAATCAAATTTTTATATTATTTGGCATCTAAATTATGTAATTAAGTATAGTTAAACTTGTGATTTATATTATTTTATAATTAAAGTATAAAATATCATTAAATTTTTTTTTTATCTTAAATTTTTTTTACATTAGTATATTTTTGTGACACTTGGGACACCATATTTTGTTATAATATTTGACAATTATTTAAATTGTCTACCATTAAATTAAATAATTATTGCATGTTTACACTTTAGAACTAAATTTACTATCAAATTAATTTAAAATTCATACTTAAATGTTTTATTTTAACTAGTTGTTTATTGTCTATTTAAATGGGAGTTATGGCTTCACCTAATTTTTGCTTAGATAAATCTCAAATGCTTAATGGAAATAACTGTAATATATGGAAAACTCATGTTAAATATAAATTATAGCCCATAAGCTCTATAATATTGTCATTTTGATTTAAGAATTCCTTTTTAGATGACATTTGACCCCCCAAGTTTACTAATGCATTTCAATAGGAAATCACAGGAAGCTATGTCCATTATCTTATGGAGTGTTGAGGATAAATTCCTTGTCCACATTGGTAACCAAGAGTCTCCTAGTGATGTTTTGAAAATCATTGAATCCATGCATGAGGTAACTCATCTCTCAAATATTATTAAGTTAATATTTTAATTTATAAATACACCTATGAAAGGTGATGAGAAAGTTGTGGCTTTTCTTGCTAAAATTAAAAAAAATTAAAGTTCAGTTAGAGATGTAATTATAATTTGATTTAGGATAAACTGATTTATTTTATCTTTTAGTTAAATATTCATGAAAATTTTAGAAATTTATTTTCAATTTTTAATTCTAAGTGTCAAACTGAGTAATATATCCCTAAGATTATCACCTTGTCTACCCTTTTGATTCAAGAAGAACATGTTATGACCAATTTTTATTCTAAAGAGAATGAAATTCGAGCACATATCACCTTAAATATTATTTTTGATAATAATAATAATAATAATAATAATAATAATAATAATAATAATAATAATAATAAATCTATCCCTAATTCTAGCTCAAATGGGAACAAGAAATATGGTAATCATAATCATATACCTAAGTTTAATATAAATTACAATCTATGTGATAAATTTGGTCATTGAAGGGAAAATTTTTATATAAATAAGGATATAATTAAAAAAATCTTATAAAAATAATAAAGGGAATAAATTTAATCAAAAAAAGAAGAAGAATAAAAAACCTAATCACAATATCAATCAGGATAACAATGTTATTGCTTTATATGTTGCTTTATTTAATTCAAATGAAAATGAGTGGATTGTAAATAGAGATGCATCGTGTCATATGAATTTCTTATCTAATATTATGAGTAATTATAGAGATATCTCTGAAATAATTTCCTTATGAGATAATTTATTTATAGAAGCAACTAAACAAATACAATGAAAATTTTCAAATGTTGTTACTATAAATGGTGTTTTCTATGTACTTAATCTTAAAAAGAATTTGTTATCTTGTTATCAACTTAAAAATTATAATTTCATTATAAAATTACTTAATAATATTTGGTCCATTATAAATAAATCTAGTTCCTTATTTGTTTATGGTGTTTAAAAGAATGGTTTATATATTTTTTCTCCTTCTACATGTTTTCTTTCATCACATAGTAATAATGAATCTCAATTATGGAATGACATAATAGGGCATGTTAATTTTATAAGTTTACATGATATGTCAAAAAATACAGTTTTTGTCAAACTTGCTTCTATCATGTATCATGATGAAACTTCTAAAGGTTGCTTAAGTGGTAAGCAACATACTAACCCATTTCATAAAAAACATGATGTGATTTCCTCACATCCTTTCAAATTGATTTATAGTGATGTTGTAGGAATTTTTAAAGTTATTTATCTTAATGGTTATCTATATTTTGTTACTTTTATTTATGACTACACTAGAATTATTTGATATTTTTTCATTAAAAATAATCAAAAGTGTTGACTAAATTCAAGGAATTTAAATCTAATGTTGAAAATGCATCATTTTTTTATATTAAGAGATTAATAATTGATAATGGTGGTGAATATATTAGTAAAGAGTTTGATTTTTTAATTAGTTACAATATTAAAAAGGAATTAACAACTCCCTATTCCCCTCAACAAAATGGTATTGCTAAAAGGAAAAACCACACCATCATAGAAATGGCTAGAACATGTTGTAATCTACAAATGTTCCTAAACTTTTATGGACTGAAGCCATGAATATTACTCTGCACATTATAAATAGAATATTTTATTAATATTTTCATTTTCATACATTAAAATTACATGTTTTCACATATCATTTAATTTTCTTTGATAAAACTATTTTGTTGTTACTTTAGAGATACTAACTATATTGATAGTGACTCATCTACATTGTATTTGTTAGTAAAATGATTTAATATTGATACTTGAAAATAACATATTATAATTATATTTCAAGAGGTATATTTCTTTTAGATGATATTTCAGATAAAATATATAGATATTATGATTATTTTCAATTCAATTGTCATTGAAATACATTACATGCTTAACATCATGCTTAATTTGACAAAATGGTCATGTTTTAGTTGTTGCATTGGTAAGAAGATCATGCTCACTAAAATTAGATCTTTTTTGTTTCAATTGATTATATGCTCTCATTTTATTATTTTATCATTTGATATTGTATGCTAACGTCCTTATGTACTTCATTTTATAATAAGATATGATATGAAATGTAAAGTGTAAATGGAGTTTGTGTTATTGGTTCTACATCATTTAGTTTACTAAGCATTTTATTCGTACATCTCTAAACTTATTTGTTTTAGAATCATATCTATTTGATTGAATGATGGAATTTAATGCTGAAATTATCCATATTTTATGTATGAGAGGTGATACCTCAATATTTAATTGAAGTATATTAAACTTGAAAAGTTTTTAAATACAATTCAAATGATAAAATGAGTTATTCTTAATAAGATATCTAATGTTTGGTTAAAATTACTATCCCATTAATAGTAAATTATTATATGTGGATCACATGAATTTGGGGATACTAATCTTGTTAATATTTTAGACATACATTAATGAATTGTATATGATAATTTTTTTTTTTCACTTACTTTGTGATCAGAGTAGTGGACTTATTTTCCTAAAACATAACATGATTTTTTAAAAATGTGTTTTACCATAGAAAAACATATATAATATTTTTATGTATGTGGTTATTTTGATGCTTACCATAGTATGCTATCATGAATATTTTTTTTTTGGACGTGTTTAAGTTTTATGTAGGTGCATAGAACCAAAGAACTAAACATATTGTAGTTCATGTGCATTATATCTATGAAAAGGTCTTTAATGGTGATATATATCTAAAATTCTATCCCAAAAATGAACTATTTGGATATATCCTCATAAATCCACTTGGTTCTATCAAGAATTGGTATTTTTATTAAATTATGGGTCTCTAGAAGTTGCCATTGAGGGGGAGTGTGTATGACAATGTCACTTCTTAATGAGCATGTGTTTTTTCTTTTTCTCTATACTTATTCTTAATTGTAAAGTATCGTAAACATTATGCATAATTTCTCCATGAATTCTTTACTACACCGGACATTTCTCATCCTTCTGCCATATGGGGGGCAGTCTAGGGAATAAAACATGTTTTAGAAGAAGGAAGCTCATGGAAAGTTGGCAATGGTAAAAAGGTGAAGTTCTGGGAAGATATTTGGTTAAGATGAAAACCATTACAAGAAGAAATCCAAGATAAATATGTTATAGATAGATGCAAGCAAAGAGTGGGAATAATGGTTAATCAATACTAGTAGAATAACTCTTGGGTAAGCCTCACTGACTATGATCAAGATCTTAAGGATATTAAATTATCCCTAAATGCTATATCTCTATATTCTAACCATGAAGATAAAATTGTTTGGCACAACGAGCCAAGTGGACAGTTTAAAGTTTCTTCCATTTTCACCTCTAAGGGAAATGGTAGCAAACCGTTATGGATGAGAGCCTGGATTAAGGGGCTCATCCCTAAAATCAAATTCTTTTTCTGGACCCTTCTCCAAAACAAAATATTGACTTTGGATAATTTACAGAAATGCAGAATTAATATTGTAAACAGGTGTATTCTTTGTAAAAAAGACCTTGAAGATAGAGATCATCTATTCGTGAATTGTTCCTTCACTTAGCTAGTTTGGAAGGAGATTCTCAATTTGTGGGGTATTAAATGGATTCACCACAAAAATGTGGAATTATCTCTCAAAAGCTGGTACTACCCCTCACAGAATCCCAAAGTTCTTTTTTTATGGAAACTTACTCTTCCCCATATTTGGTGGGGAATATGGAAGGAAAGAAATAATCGAATCTTTAGAAATAAAGAACTTCCCAGATGGGTGGTAGGATAGAACATCATAAGAGCTTTAAAGGAGAATTTTTTATCACAAAAGAATCCAAGCTCAACTTTCCAAGTGGATAATCCCTTAAGGATGGATAATCCTATTGGTAAACCTGATAATCCCAGATCAGGAGTTACTTGGAATGTTCCCCCTTAAGGATGGATTAAAGGAAACTTTGATGGTGCTGCCAAAGGGAACCCAGGGAATCAGGTTGTGGTGGAGTTTTGAGAAACCATATGGGAAAGGTAATTGATGCTGTTACAATACCCATTGGTAAATCGAATTGCCACATTGCCGAAGCTACAGCTACCCTTCAGACTCTCAAAATAGCTGTGGACTCGAGATATCCCAAATTGTGGCTTGAAGGGGACTCATTGAATATTATAAATATTCTTAACAATATAAATAATGTGTCTTGGACCATAGAGGATAAGGTAATGGAGATGAAAACATTAATAAAAAATTTGAAGAAGTGATTATAACCCACACCTTTTGTGAAGTTAATGGTGTTGCAGATTGGCTAGCTAATTGTGTAGTCTGGGCAGGTCAAATAGTGAGGTGGCATGAAACATTAGAAAAGAATGTGGATTTGAGGGCACTCATTCTTCATGATGCAACCCATGCAAAGGAAGGAAAGATTGGAGTGTAATAGAAATATATTGAGTAGGAGGAGTGGTAGCGCAGGGAAAGGACAATAATCATTAAAGAGGAAGGCCCTCAAGAGTGAGAAGTGGATCCTGAATAAGCACAAAAAAAGCCAACTTTCCAATCAATTTGGTAGCAGGTGGGATCATTGTAAAGACCATAGCAATTAGGTTTCAAAGAAAATGAGAATGGCACGTGAAAGGAAGGGAGAACCCAAGAAATAGGAACCCAAGAGCTATGATGAATGGAAAGAGAAACAAGAAGTCTGGAGAATTCTGTAGAAAGGAAAAGTTGTGAGCTATATGGAAAGACTCCATGGGTCAAAACTGCATATCACTACAGCTTTTTTCAAAAATTGGACTGATGAAAGGGTCACCCTGCATGGTATCACCGTGAACTTAATAGAGGATTTTATAGTTGAGGTTACAGGGCTGCCTAAGGATGGACTTAAATTCTCCAAGCAGACAAGCATTTCAAATGAGGCCGTTTGTAAGTTCCCCAAAATGGATGAGGAAGAATAGAAGCTGGTCAAGAACGGGGATTTCTATGAATTGGATTAGATTAAAGGGATATGGAGGGATGCTTAAGCTGCATAACGGAGTACTTCATCTTAGACGGAAGAAGTAAGCGAGTGCACAAATTCCACTTTGTCTTCCTTAACCATTTCAGGCACAAGGTAAGTTTGTCTTTTCCCTTTTATCTTCGCTTCTCCTTGGTCCAAAGTTTATATGCTCATAGGAAAAAGGAAATGCACCCTATCCTACATGAAGGCCTTATTCTGCTAATCAAAGGCTATTGCAAGAATAATGCAATGGTAAAGCACCCCAAACAGGGGAAAAACAAGGAGTCAGGGAATAGAAAGAGTGAAAGTGTAAACGGGAAAGGCAAAATCAAGCTCCCTAGTGCTAAATAGTAGAATGTAGAAGAAGATACGGAACGGGAGAGAATTGAAAAACCCAGGGAGGAAAACTTGGAGGAAGAAGAAGGAACCGAAAGCTGGGATAAAAACTCTAATGAGGATGAAGAATGTCCTGAGAAGAATGAAAAAGATGATGTCAACACAGAGGAGGATTCTGCAAATAGAACTAAAGATACGGAGGAAAATCAGAAAGTGTCAGAGGATGAATTTGTCTAGGATGGCCCTGTTGAGGACCCAGCTTCAAAGAAGAAAAAGGAAACTACAAGTCAAGATGATAATCAAGATATGGATATGGAAATTCAAACTAGAATTAAAGAGCGGGAACAAGAGGGTCGACAGGATATCTTTAAAGAAGCCAAGAACAGTCCCAATAAAAATTTTGAGGAATGGAGAGGGAAGAAACAGAATGATGAAACACACACACCAATGACTTGGGTTGATTACAAAGTAGAGGCATCTTCCCAATTTGATTCTTGGATGTGTAGGGAGATTATGGATCTCAAAAGGAAAGTGGAAACTATGGAAGATACCCTGAAAGTTGTTTGGAACAAAATTAATAATATGGAAAATCAGATAAGAGAGATCCCAGTCAAGCTCAAAGCCTATGAGAATAACCTCTGGGAACATATTAAGGACAACAAAATGAAAATGGAGGAAGTTACGTCCAATATTTGTGCTACTACTATTAATATTGGAAAAAGAGCCAATGAGGAGACCAAAGCCTTGGAGGGACCTAGAAAAAGGATGAGACAAAGTTCAAGAAAGAAGGTGACACAAAAAGGAGCCATGATGGCGACAACCACTACCCAGGATACTGTTATGAAAGGAAAATAAACTATGAAAATGATATTGGAACTGGATGAATAATCTTGTTCCTCTTGTTGGTTATGAAACTGGTCATGTTCTTTGTTTTCTTTTTGTAATCCTTTGCCTTTGGTGTAACCAGATCTCTATTAAATCGGTGTTTTGACCGGTAGTCTTTCTAGTGGTTTCAGGTCCATTAAAAACCTATTTTTGCTACTTCTTTATTGTAGTGTTTTAGGCTTTGCCTGTGGTTTTGGATGATCTTTCTTTCTTTCCTTGTACTAGGCTTTCGGGGCCCCTTCACAACCTGCTTTTTCCATAATCTAAAACATTATGCATAATTTATGTTATTATAAACTTAATGGTAAATTTTTAATTTTTACCCAATACATTAAAAACATACTTTGTAATGGAGGTCTTTATGTTATAAAACGCTTCAAATATGATTAGATGATTATTCAAGAGAAATTGTGAGATGTAGTCTCATGATCATGCTAGACTAAACATAATTTGGTTTAGTCTATAGATTATAATTCTTTTTAATTCAAAAGTTGATGTTTGGCATGATGAGGGTTATTAAATCCTTTAATTGTGTACCTAGTATAATTCCTTTTTTAAAGGTGACTATGACATTTATCCCCACATAGCATTAAGGGGGAGTGTTAGAAAATTTAATTATAAGTAGGATTAATTAGCCCTTAGTTTGGTATTATTTAATTAAATAATAATAAATTATTTATTACCATGAGGTGAAAGCCTTGTGATGATAAATAGAGTTATAATATAATTAGGTCATCCATGTATATGATGATGCACTTTCTGACCTTTAGTTGCAAAACAATGTCCATGGATATTTGTAAACTTTATCCCTCATTAATTAGGCCAAATTAAATCCTCTTATATGTAAAATTCCCCTAATTTATTGAGAATTAAATCTTCGTTAGATCCCTTACCTCTACTAATACATGATTATAACTAGAGAATCCATCTAAGGACATCTGATCCACTAAGCATTTCAATTACCTCATCTAATGAATGTAGGGGTTAATTGTCTTTCTCTGATGATTTGTTTAGGTTCATAACATTAAAACAAAGTTAGATTTTTCCATTCTTTTTATTGACTAGTACTAAAGTAGTTACCCAAGTATACTTCCTAATTAGGAAAACAATTTTTTCTCTAGTAGCTTTTGTACTTCTATTTGAATTATAATCTATAGAATTGGATATACCAAACTCTGTCTCATCTTGAAAGGCTCATGATTTCATTTCAATGGAACAATGTGTGTAATGAATCTAGGATTGAACACTTTCAGTTCTTTATATGTTAATGCTATCACATGTTTGTATTATTCTAGTAGGTCTTTTAGCTTTTTATTCTCAATTTCAATTCAACTCAAGACCATATTCACATGTTGAGGGTGTTAGTTAGTGCCGAAATTTTCCTTGATGAAATATAATTAAGATTTCATCAGTTGTTTATTCTTATAAGAATGGGGGCTAGATAAAAATATTGCTCGAAGGATAATATCTTGAGAGGGATGTAGTTCTCCTTTAATTTTAAAACACCATATTCTCATAGTTCTACACCATGCATGGGTTCATCACATTTCTCATCTATTATTTGAACCTTTAAATATCCATAGCTATTAATGAATTAAATGATCTATTGGTCATACTTGAACACCTAGAAGGTGTTGACATTATCTAAAATGGAGGTCAAGGAACTAGTTCTAGTAAGAACTTCTACATCTTTGAATCCTATAGTGGTGATAGATTAATAGTTGAAACCGGTAGTGAGTTTATTATATGGTTATGAAACCTTATGAAAATCTTGATGTCAAATTATTTTAGAGACTTTATCATCTCACAATCTTGATGTTTTAACCTATTTATATAAGTGATATTACATTGTTACTTCTTGATATAATTGACCACCAGATTAGAATCACCAAATATCTATAATTGTTTAACATTATGCTAGATTACAAATTGTAATTTGAGGATCAAAGCTTTATACTATAATATATTTTTGGTGTAGTGAAAATATAACTTATAATTAATTAGGTAGTACTTACCGTCTATGTATATTAAGGATATGTTAAAACTAGAATCTTGTTTTGACCTAACTCCATCAAAATGGAGAGTCTATAACTTATATAGAACTTCAAATCCTTATTCAAGTATCTCTTACTTAGAAGTGAACATATAAATATTTCATGTGAAGACATGAAGTCCACATTCTCATTAGTGTCATTATACTCAATAATTAAGTACTTCATCTTTGGTTGTTTTTCCACCTAGATTTAATTAGCTACTCCTTTCCAAGGAAACCAAATGTGTGAAAATTTAGTGGCCATGTATCCATTTAGTGTCTTAGACCAACCCCAACTTATAATTATGCCATATGCTTCGAGAATGTTGATGACTAGGATGTCAGTGGTATACTACACATTTATTTAGATGTTAGTTGAATGCACATGTTTGTTACTTATACAACACATGGGACAAAATATTTGTCTAATTTTAGGACCACCTTCTTTGAATTATCTTGATTCAAACCCAACTTATTACACATAGCTTTTGGAATCACATTGGCCTAGGCATTGATTCAAAAAAATAGTTATGAACATTCTTTTTAAACATTTAGATATTTAGAAAAAATTAAAATACTTCAAGTTTATGTTTAAATTCCATCACATTTTCATACATATCTTTGGATTTTTATAATGTAAAATATCTCCCAATCAAGGATTTGAGAAATAAATCTCTTTGTTTAGTGATCTATGTAAGATTTTATAGGGTGATCTTGGCCTTGATCTTCTTTGTGTCTTCTACAATGTTATACCTATATTTTATTTATGGTTTTATTCTCTACAAATACTCATTCATATTAGGGGAGGTGGATTATTGTTGTGCCAAAATATGTAGTAGTATGTTTATTATTTATAGGTATTAACATAGTAACCATCTAATTTTTCCTCATATTGTATTTATTCCTATAGAACTATTGGAATGTATGGATCTCATTTGTATTATTCTCTAGCTCATTATCTTCCTCTTATAGAAATGGGAGATCATAGGTCTCAAATACTATTATTATACTAGATGTCCTAGATCAATAGAGGAAGATGGTTCTATTTGATGTGTATAACCTTCCTACCTCCAAATATCTTTTTGAAATACATCTAAGGTTTTATATAAATTGATGCAATATAACTCAACATATTGTGTATTTTTATGAACTCAACACCAATTTGTAAGGGCTACTTCCATGGTGTTGATCTTTGGGATCTAGTTAGATTTTTTTTGTATTGTTCCTAAATCTATTTAAATGTATTTTGTACCTTTGGAATATAAATATTTGATTACTATTTTGTCCTTGAGTTTTACTTAGTTTATCCATGTTTTAAAACTCATTTCTTAATTTTTGTACCATATTTTAGGTTTATTTCAATTCTATTTTTGTGTAATCATAATTAGTACCTTGTGCCATAGTAGTATTGACTAGTATCAATGATTGATTCATGTTTTGTTAGTTATACCGAGGAATAAAATTATTTTTAAATCCAAGATGTTATTTTGGGGGAACATGGGTTAAAGGAAATTAACTATATACCTAGTTCTGGTTATGGGCCATAGTATTTTAATTTACATTTAGAATTAGATTGAAAGCTATAAAATTAGTGTCAAGAATAAGTGCATCTAAACATTGCACCTCAGGGTTCAATTATTTTTAGATAAGCCAAAGTTAGTGTATCAATACTAACATCTCTACATTTAAAGAAAATAGTCACAGTGGCCAAAGCATTCTTGTACATCTCAAGGTCTAATACCTCATTAGATTTGTATGCAATGTCAATTTTATTACACATGTTATACAATATAGTATTGAAGGATCGAATTGGATTATTTAGATCTATTTTAATGCTTTCAAAGTGTTGATAAATAACACTTACATTAGTGACCTATAAAAACTATTCCAAAAAAGTTTTTTCATATTCTTACCAAGAGGTGATCGAAATTTCTAGGACATTATGAAACCAATCATAGGCTACATCTAGTAATGTGAAGGGAAATAGTATACATGCCATGTATTTTTGGGTTACATTCAATATCCTTAAAGTTTTTTTAAAGGATTTAATATGTTCTTCAACATTCCCTCCTCCTAAGGGATAAAAGTAAGGAATATATTTTATAAAGGTTTTTGGGTAGATCATCAACATCCCTAAAAACATTGATGGTAGATCCAATTAGCCAAGTTAGAACTAGAGCTTTTGGTAGGTCCATTGCGAATATTAGAAGATGAGGTTGTCTGATTAGAGTGAATGATTGATCCCAAGGTTATCTCCTAAATCCTTTGTAAAAACTAAATTTTCTTTTGATTTATAAAGGTGGGAACAATAATTTAAAGTTTGATTACCTTGTTAATATTTTGAGTCCTTTTAGTGAAACTCAAGTGATTATTTTAAAAAAATAGACGTGAAGGTATAGCCCTCCTTATAGTGCCAATTTAATCTTACTATTGATGTGAGTTTTATTCACAACCCAAAAAAATTTACAAGGTACATATAAAATTTTAGGATTAGTGAAAAGTATTCACTCCAAGGCATGAGTTGGGTGGATTAATGGTGAAATATTGGTGAGAAAAGTATTTTTTTACCATGAAAGGGTAAGATATGGATGAATCTAAATATGCTTGAGATGGGTGGATTAAATATGGATCTAACCTAATGTGGGTATGACCAAAATAAACTTGAAAGAAAGAGAGGGAAATGTAGGAATGAAAAGGAGGCTTGTGGACCACACCAAGTGAAAATTTTCTAAACCAACACTTCTATAGGTTGTACAAGTAATAACAAGCCATTATTTATTTTAGGATATTATAGCACACCAAAAATCAAACATAGGTAGGATTCAAATAAAACTAAAATAAAAATATACTTAAAAACATAAAATCAAAGGTTGTATTTGTAAGACTACAATAAAACATCTACAAAGGATATTATGATTCATATGAAAAAGTCATTAAAATAAACAATATATACAAATTAAAGATATGTACATTAAATGATAACTCATGCATGATCAAAAGATTAACAAGTTTGGAGAAGAATCAGATTTTGCATAGTAACACTAAATTACATAACTTCTTATAATTTATTATTGATATTAATAGATAAAATTTTAATCCATTTGTAATAGGAGGATACAAGTTTAAATATATGAGGATGGGTAAGGCCTCATCTCTCAAGTGAAGGCTAAAAAAAATATCAAAAAATAGGACTTGCATCCAAATCTGATGCAAAGGATTCATGCAAAGTAATCATCCCAAAATAAAATTTTAAAACTAAAATAAATATATAGATGCAACATAGATTTAGAACCAAAGTTCTAAATTAACTAAATCATGCAAGTACATATTTTTATTTATCAAGGTGATAATGTGGAATTGCTAACTAAAGAAGATGATAGATTAAAAGTTGGAGGGTTCAAAGTAGCAACTATTGTGTCTTGTAGGATTAAGATAGGCACACCTTGAATATGCATGATTACACATATAGGAAATTGGGAAGTATATGTTGAAATAGTGGGACTTAGAGTTGGTTGAGTGTTGGGCATTGATCTAGAAGCTCTATCATAAGCCTTAAGGTATCAAAATAATATATGGAAAACATCAAAATACCTATTAATAACATCAAAATTTAGAAAAAAAGGGATTTAAAATATTGGTGGTATCAACCTTCAACCATGTATGTTCTACTTATGAGCTCTTAAACTTAGCTCCCTAGGACTCAGACTTCATTACTCTATCCTTAAAAAAAAATTGTCAATTTCAAATTTTCATCATTGGTTTTATATATTTTGTCTTCAACCTCCTCCTTGAAGATATTTGTTACATTAATAAGTGTATGAAAATTTTGGTTGTTGAAAAATTCACTTGTAGGGGTTATCACTTCTATTACTCTTGTGTCCTTAAAATTTTATAATGTTTGGTTCTCCTTATTCGCAAGATGTACCAGTAGATATTCTATTAGGTTGTGCCATACAAGATAAAAATCTCTTTTAGTAATCACATAGTTTAATGCCCATGTTGCATCTTTACTAGTCATTAAGTTTAATTGATTAAAATCACTACTCTTAAAACACTTGATTAAAAAGGTAAGTCTAGTTTCATATTCCTTTAGTGTGTACCATAACCTAAGCACTTTGCCTTCTCAAACTAATTATTTCCTCTATAAACTTGAATATTTCTAAAAATATTATACATTTAATTATTTACACTTTATATTCTATCTATAATAATTCTAGGGGTGTGTATGATTTACTTATGAAATATCCTCTATTGAACCTTATGCTTAATTTTATACATGTCTCTCCTTTATTCCCTAATATAATCCATAAAACTATTTAAATCTTTTGTATATTCATTCAGATCACCAAGATTCATTTTATCCTTCTTGCCCAAGGGAAATAGTTATTTCTCTTAACTCAAATTACATTTCCTCTTTTGTATTTATATGTATATACTTCTTCTTCATCACCCTTTGTATTGTGTCACTATACCTATCAAATCAAGTAGACACTATTCAAAATTTAGAAACATCTAAATTCTACCTCTCATCTTGCTTTCCTTGTATATCTACAACCCATTCATGAACAATAAGTTCCCTTTATTTTATTAATGGATTTGGGTCTTTTAAGGAAGAGGGTGGAGGTGTCATAGAAGGATTTATAGGTAGAGGAGTCAATATATAACGTGATAATAGAGTAATTATTTGAATCAAGAATTTTAATGAGAGTTATACAATCCTTTTCCATGTTGAGTGATCTTTCTATGGACTAACATCAACTATGAATTTGGTCAAGCCAAAAATTTATATAACTGTCAACATGGATACTTATGTAGGGGATGTTTATGGCATAAGTAGTTCTAACTAAGCTGAAGGTTTCCCTGAGATTGGTGGATTTTGGGATCAAAAATATAAATAGTTACTATTTTTTTCAAAATGGACTACCTTTTTAGGAGTGTTTATTTGGGTAGATGTTGAAAGAAAAAATGAATCAAAACAATCAGACACTACTAAATTATCTACAATTGAAACAAAAGAAACTAAAGAAGAAACCACCTCACTTATCTTTTAGATTTTATCCATTATTAGGATTGGCTAGTCTATGGTACCAACTAGTATTTATTCTTATTATATACTTCCCAAGCTCACAGACTTGGCCATTTCCAACTTGGTTTTATCATCTTCCTCACCCAAAGCTTCTTCCCCACTCACCTTATGTGTTCTTTCTATCATAATATATGCATTATGTTCCTCATATGTTGCATAGTATACCAATCATATAACCCATTCCTCTTATTTCACCTCTTTCATAATAGGTAATTACTCTATATTAGTCAAACTGAAAGATGGTATTTAATCTAATTGATAAGTTGTGGATGGGGTTGGGAAGATTTTATATGTTCTTCAGTATGTGATAATGGGAGAGATAGGAAGTGAGAGGGATGGTGAAATAATTAATGGAGTTATAGTAGTAGGAAATACTATTGTAGGTGGTATCCATGGAATGGAAGATGTAATAATAAAAGTGGAAGGGGAAGGGGATGAATATGTAATTGTATAAATAAATGGATGGGGGATGGAAGATTTGATAAAGAATACTATAGAAACTTTGGAAGACTCACCTACATGATAGTTTTGAGAAGTGGTGGAGGTGTTATAAAAAATACACTCTCATGTTTGTCCTATGTATATGGATTTATGTCCATTGTAGTGGATGTGACTAAAGATGTAGTAATAAAGAATAAATAATTAGGAGCTATTATGGGACTAGGGTTATTCTTGAGATTTTCTTTCCTTATATATATGTTCCCCTCCCTTTTAATTCTTTATCCCTCCTCTTGTGGATTTCTCTTATATGATATTATATGGGGTTAACTTGGCCCTAATAAATCCTAAGGTTGAGGCTAGAGGACGTTTATAGCTCCATTCCTTTTGGGCTTGCACCACCATCTCACTTACCTACTCCCTAGTAATCTATGGATTATATTGTATAGGTTGAGATACCATCATAAACATTTATTAATTTTGCATCCTTACTTCAAAATCATTTGATGCATTTAATAACATTTCATGATGTTCAGACCCCTAGTGACCATATATGAGGTTCTCCTTCTTCTCCCTCATGGCCTTGAGGTTATTCCTAATTTTCCTTTTGGGTTCCCATTCTCTGAACTAAGACTCATCAGAAATATATTTATTTCTCACATTCCTTACTTGATTAAAGTGAACTCATACTAATATTATATTTATATAATACTCAAAGGAGTTTTAAAATAATAGGCCAAATGTTTATGTCCTAGCTCTTCATCTATGTTAGTACGTTATTTATTGATCTATAATTTTGTTATGGATATGGTGAGGCATTAACAAATGAGGTTCATTTTCCCTTGGATCATGATAATTATTATAATGGGGTAATACCAATAATCCCCCCTTTCTCAATGTTTATCTTTAATTAATATGATATCCTAGGCATCTTGGTGCCATTAATCACTTGACACACTCAAGAGTATACTTATTTATTAATGTTCTTAATTTAAGATATAAATATATAAACAGAAATTAATGAGTCATCTTCAATGATTCTATTTTCAACATATTCAGTTGATGGTTACCATAATTATCCATTTATCCTATGAGATCTCTCCAAGACTACATCTACTATGTAAGACATCATATAAAAAGTTACATCCATTGGCATTTGTTCATCTTTATACATATGATATATTTTATGACCAATAATAACTTCCCATAGGGTAACAGTTTTGATAGTGGTCAACAGGATGTACAAAAATGGAACCCTTTCTACTTGCACATAAGTGATACTATGGAATCCTTATAGTCTATTTAAGTTGACCATGGTTATCCCAATACCTACTCTAAATTTGATAATCCCATTAGATAAGAGGGATCCCTTTAGATTTAATATTAGGCCTTTTATAATCCATTATTTAATTTCTCCTTTCATTATGTTGTGTTCTAGCCATACATTAGCAAAGGCTTAGTTATATACTATTTAAAGTATCGGGAGTCTAAGGTTTCTATCAAATTCCCTCCCAAAAAAATTAAGCAGCTACATTCTTACATTTCCTAAGGTGTAGGTGATCTCCAAATAAAATTCCATTAAAAAATTCTTGAACCATATTCATATAAGGCATTACCTTAGGTTTTTTTGTTGTTTGATGAAGTACTATAATTTTGAGAGTTATTAAGTCATAAATCTATGATTTTTCATCCTCATACAATTATATCTATGTATAATAATGAACCACCAAGTCCACTACATTATATAGTGCCAGATAGTGTATGATTTTGAACTCAAGAGCACCCTTGTCAAATTATCAATGCAATCATGGATCCCACACAATAGTAAGCAAAAATAACCTGAATGTGTGCTTGATTTTAAGAATATACCATTTTAAAAATCTTAAGTTGTTTAATTTTCTTATTGACTATATGAAATTTTGGTATAATTTTATTGAAAAACTAGGGCTTGTACTCATAGGAGAGATAAAAATCATAATGTTTTCTAGAAAATTGATGGAAAAATAACTTTTATTTCACTTATATTATGCATATATCATCTAAATTATGTGTTATGAATGCCCAATTCTTGTGACTCTAATGCAGATAATGGCATTTAGTTTCATCTCATTTGAATTTATACTTACCAATCATCTTTGGTAGGTTCACTTGATTTCCAAATGTTAGTTAATCATTAACTTTACATATATATATTCATCATATTATAGATAGATGTCAAATTATTTCCTATCTATTTATTTGATTTTTTGTTAATATTTCCTTATGTACACTTTGGTTATCTACTCCATGGATTTTGACACTTACCCATTTAATAAATCACTTAGGTCTTTATATTTTCATCTTCACTTTATATGGTCTATGGATTTGATTTGATAAAATTATGCCATGTAGAGTAACATAGGGTTTATAGGGACTAAGAGGATCAAAATCATGTGTTTGAACCTCCTAAACTATGTACATCCATGTAAATATTTTTTGTAGCATAGTTTATACACATGGAATAATATTGGAGCCTCATAGACATAGAGGCTTAAAACTTTGGAACCATTAATCCATTACTGGAGTATTTTTTATTTGAAGCTATGGACCAGTAAATTCCACTTGTCATATTCTTAGAGCTTAAAATATTAAGGATTTGATCATGGGGAATCGAGATCATTTCACTTGTGTAATCCTTCCAAAGTTCAGAATTAATACAAGTTGACCACCTATCATGCCTTTAGGACCATGGAGCTTATAACCATTAGATTATTAACTTTTATCTAAAAACTTATGGGGTTATATGTAATTTAAAATCACTACATGGTGTGCTTTTGGGGATTATATAATTTGATCAATTCAAATTTTGTTGAAGCTTAAAAGGCTCTATCTAATATGGTAATGACACATGTACAACTCTCAGATCTTGATATCTTTGAATAATTAGAAACTTTATTGTAAATGGACACAGGTTTAAGTTAACATAATTATGTCACCTATCACTATGTTTTATAAATAAAGGCAAGTCCTTGATAAGAATAATCTTGACAAGTCTTTGTCTATAGTTTTATAAGTACATAAAATATAGGAAACTAGAAAGAAGGATATTAATAAATTTAGTCTAAATAAACCACAAAAATATGAAAATCCAAGGTTTGAAATAAATTTTCAATCTTTTATTTTAATAGTTTAAACTTCAAAAAAATATAAATTTCAAGGACAACCTTAAACATCTGTGAATTAAAACTAGAGTCATGAATGTATTAGTATTATACGATCCTGACTAAAAGTATTTAGGTCGCAGTGGGTCCATGTTAAATTTTTTTAAATTGGGTTGTGTGTGTATATGTAACAACAAAATAATTTATGGAGATAAAGGATGACTTGATTAGAGAAAAGGCATGTCTCACACATACATGACCATTGAGTTGTGTTGTATTGGATCAATATTTATGTCAAAAAATTATAATAGATAAATAAGGGTGTGAAGAGTATAAATGAATAAAGATAAAATATGTAAGGGTTATATAGTAGAGTAACCTATATAATTATGGTAGATAATATAGATCATATGAATAATTATATTAGGTAGTGATATACATATATATATATATATATATATATATATATATATATATATATATATATATATATATATATATATATATATATATGAGAATAATTAGAGTATGGAATACCTTGTTCTATATCTGAAGTTATTAGTTGGAGATAGTTTTATGTTAAATAGATTAAATTTATTACGACTAATGTATTAAAAGTGTTATTATTAGTTATATTAATTATCATAAACTTAAAAAATAAGAAGTGACTAAATTCATTTTAGCATATACATAATACATAGAACAAAGTATTCCATACTCTAACTATTGTCTTATATATATAATATAGGAAACTAGAAAGAAGGATATTAATAAATTTAGTCTAAATAAACCACAAAAATATGAAAATCCAAGGTTTGAAATAAATTTTCAATCTTTTATTTTAATAGTTTAAACTTCAAAAAAATCTAGATTTCAAGGACAACCTTAAACATTTGTGAATTAAAACTAGAGTCATGAATGTATTAGTATTAGATGATCCTGACTAAAAGTATTTAGGTCACAGTGGGTCCATGTTAATTTTTTTTAAATTGGGTTGTGTGTGTATATGTAACAACAAAATAATTTATGGAGATAAAGGATGACTTGATTAGAGAAAAGGCATGTCTCACACATACATGACCATTGAGTTGTGTTGTATTGGATCAATATTTATGTCAAAAAATTATAATAGATAAATAAGGGTGTGAAGAGTATAAATGAATAAAGATAAAATATGTAAGGGTTATATAGTAGAGTAACCTATATAATTATGGTAGATAATATAGATCATATGAATAATTATATTAGGTAGTTTTATATATATATATATATATATATATATATGAGAATAATTAGAGTATGGAATACTTTGTTCTATATTTGAAGTTATTAGTTGGAGATAGTTTTATGTTAAATAGATTAAATTTATTACGACTAATGTATTAAAAGTGTTATTATTAGTTATATTAATTATCATAAACTTAAAAAATAAGAAGTGACTAAATTCATTTTAGCATATACATAATACATAGAACAAAGTATTCCATACTCTAACTATTCTCTTATATATATATATATATATATATATATATATATATATATATATATATATATATATATATATATATAAGAGAATAGTTAGAGTATGGAATACTTTGTTCTATGTGTTATGTATATGCTACAATGAATATAGTCACTACATTTTTTTTTAAATTTATGATAATTAATATAACTAATAATAACACTTTCAATACATTAGTCTTAATAAATTTAATCTATTTAACATAAAAATATCTTCAACCAATAACTTCGGATTTTATGTCAACATTTGACTATGTCACATATAATTTAATAGAATAATGTCTAGGGGGAAGTATCCTTTGGCATTTTATAATCCTAAATTAATAAAAATATAAGAGTGCTGAGAAGAAAGATTAAAAAAAATTACACAAAAGTTAAAATAATAGGTTAATATTTACCAAAAGTCAAGGCAACATTATTTCAACCATCAAAAGAAAAATTTTGGGTTACTTTTTCACAACCATTGGGGCCTTGGGTGTTATAGTAGACCAAATATATGGAAAGGTTATGAATTTATATTAAAATACATATTCAATATACTTCAAAAAAAACTTGACTCAATCCAATACCTTGATACATCATTAACTTGGGTTATTGATTACTAATGTAAGATGACTCTTGATTCATTAATCATAGTGTAGTCTATACAAAGTTGGATAATATTAAGTTATAGTAAATTTAAGTTTGTTGAAAGATAAAGGTAATGTTTCCTAATTAAATTACCACTCCTAATGTCCAAGTTGTTTATGGATATAGGGCTAGTAATATATGGTAAATACATCCTTTAGGGCTAGGTACCTAAAGAATGACATACATAGAGATGGGGGATCCTCAAATGGTGTGACTACTTGAGATATTTTGTATAAAATGTTGGGGGATATTAAATAATATAAAAGGGGATAGGGAAGTAAGTATCAAGTAAAATTCAATTAATAAGATGATATATAGTACTAAGAGGATAAATTAAAGATAGTTAAGAGAAATGGTAAATGAAGAATTAGATGGAGAATGAGATAATTACATTAGAATTTAAGAAAGAGATAAATAAAATGGAAATATATGAAATGATGGTTAGAATTAAAATAATAGAGAAACATGATCTAGCCTCAACCAATAGAAGTCTCAATATTGAAAATATTGATATTATCCCTCTCCTAGAAATAGACGAGTTAGTATTCATATTGTAAGAAGGCACATATAAGGCAAGTGAATGAATTAGAATAGAATAGAATAAATGTTATATCATACACTATTGAAGGTTATTAATGACATTTAACAAGTATTAAAATATATATCCACACTATTTGAAACATCTAAACTATTACAAACCCTGGGGTATAGAAGATTAATTAGTCATGAATAGTTTGTTCCCAAATAGATGAGTCCTATAGGGTCATCAAAGAAGAATTGAAGAGATGAGGATTAATATAGGATATGTTAATTACATATTATAACTAAATGAGGATTTATTATCCATATAAAGTATTATGATAATAGTTAATAATCAATAAAGTTTTATAGATAACATAGAAGAATATATAAAAGAAGATAACCTTCAGGAGAAAGCTAATTTAGAGATAAGTATTAGTAATCACAATAAATAAATAAAATATAGGGATAAGGAAGAATATAAATTATTATAAAGAGTATTATTTAGTGAAAACATTGGATAATAATTTGAATTATAGATGATGAAGAAGAGATCTAAAGTAATTCAACCCCCTAAACCCCAACTACAAGAGGCCCCAAGAGGAAATTAACCCTTTGGACTAATCACCATCTATCATGCGAATCCACAATTCCATCTCATAGAAGAGAAATTATTATTAGAAAAAGGTAGAAAATATATATCAAATTCATAAGTAAGAGATTGAGAATATAATATAATTTTTAATAAATTAGGAAAATGTATTAGGATAAAAATACATTTTGAAAGAACTAAAAAGAGATAAAGTTCATAACTACAATTTTGTTAGACAACAAAAAGATAAGTAGAATAAAAATTATGTTATTATTATAGGTTTAAGTAATTTAGTTAATTAGATGAATAACAATACCTATTCTAATAGTGCTACTCATAAAATATCTTATAACACTAAAATGACACAAAATAGGATGAAGTTACCAATGTTTGGGAAAGACACAAAGGATGTAGAAGAACATTTATTTGTATTAGAATCATATTGGATAAGTCATAACATTATATATGAAAGAGTGATGTTATTTGATTTTGTTAGGAAAATAAGAGATGATGGACTTAAGTGATACATAAAAGCTTAATCATGACATTCCACTCCATGGCTTGATGTTTAAAAATAATTTAAGGGTGAACGAACCTAAATGTGTGCTTGCTTTAAAGAAGAGGCCATTTATAAAATATTGATTTATTTAATGCACCTATTGATGGTGTGAAAATTATCAATAAATTAGTTAAAAACTAGGTATTTTAGTCATAATAGATCTTGAAATCATAATGTTTTTTATAAAATTGATGGGAAAGTGACTTTCCTTTTGCTTACATTTTTCATATATCATCTATTATCTACACCATGAATGTCTAATTTGTGTGAATTTAGTGCAGGTAATGGCCTTGAGTTTAGTTTCATTTAAAGTTGAACTTATAAAATAGATTTAGTAGGTCAATTTTCTTGCCAAATGGAATTTACTCATTCATTTTGTGTATCTAGTCATCTTGTTCTATACATTTGATAAATTATCACTTACCCATTTATTTTATTTGATATCAATATTTCCTTACATAATCTTTGGTTACATACTCTATGGATTTTGAGACTTGACCATTTCTTAATCACTTAGGTCTTTAGATTTTTAACTTCACTTTATATGATTTTGGGCCCTTAATTGACATAATTACAATACATGGAGACTCTGAGGGGTTACAGAAACCTAAAGGCACTAAACCGCATGAATTTGAGCCTCCTAGCTATTATACATCTATGTAAATGTTTTGTGTAACATAATGTCAACATGTGGCATGATATTGGGGCCTTATAGGCATGAAAACTTGGAACCATGAAACCATTAAGCCATTGACTCAGTATTTATTCTTTGAAACTATGGTCTAATAGAATTATGCCACTTATCATCTTCTTAGATCTCAAATTATTGGGTGTATTAGACCATAGGGAATCAAGGTCTTTAAACCTTAGTAATCTTTTTGAAGTTCTAGATTAATATAAATTTTCCACTTGTCATGCCTTTAATATCATGGGAGATCAAAACCATTAGATGATTAACTTTGTTTTCAATGTTTATGGTATTTTGTGTAACAAAAAATCAATGTGTGGTGTGTTTTCTATGCTCAAATACTTTGATCACTTAATATTTTATTTGAAGCATAAAAGGTTATATGTAATGTGGTAATGACCCATGTCCAACTCTTAGAGCTTGAGATTCTTAAATACTTATAAACTATCTTGTAAATTTCCATAGGTTTTGGATATCATAAAGATGCCACCTATTACTACCTTAATAAATAAAGGAAAGTCATTGATAGGAATTTTTTTACAAGTCTTTATTGATAGTATTACAAGTACACAAAACATAAGAAGATAAAACAAATTATATTATCAATATTAGTTCAAATAAACCAAGAACGATGTGAAAATCTAAAGTTTGAGATAATCTAAAATAATCATTCAATATTTTATTTTCATAGTTTAAACATCATGAAAGTGTAGATTTTGAGGACAACCTTACACTTTTGTTAGTTAAAACTAGATTCATGAATGTCTAAGGATTAGAGGACCTAATTAAAATTATTTAGGTCATAGTGAGTCTCCATTGAATTTAAAAAAATGGGTATTTGTGTGTTAATGGAACAAAAAAGGATTTATGGAGACAAAGGATGTCTTGATTAGAGAAAAGGCATGTCTCACATGTTAGGAACCCCTTATCCAATAGAAGAACAATTGATTAATTTCTTATAAGCAATTAAACATGGAATTATACCAGAATGATTAAGTAACTAGAAACTTGAGACAACAAAGAATTTGAGAGACAATACACACTCTTGTATTAAATACTACTAGAAGAAAATACAATAAGGAAGATGCCACTTCTTCCTCTAACTCAAAGGCTTGCCACACCTCAAGACCTTCTTCCCTCTCTCTCTTGCTCAACACAACCAACTCAACAACCTAAGTTGCTATCCCCTCCTTGAATGCTTCAGCTGATCTCCTTGACCTTACACCTGTAGATCTCCTTGACCTTGCTCCTTGCTTCAATGCTTTTACTTGCTTGCTTGATTTAAAATACATGCCTCATGGGTCTTTAAATAGAATCCCATGCATACAAAAATAGAACTCTAATTAAAATAACTAGACACGTAGCTCATGACTATAATTAGCCCCTAAACATGCAAACACTCACTTAACTTAACTGACTATTCGTCAAGAGCAGTTTTGGAACTGCCACAGGCGACTAACGTCAGTCCCTGTCTGTCTGGTGCTGACCGATGTTGGCCAACTCCCTGCCATTTCTGGTTGCCTTCTGCACTACATTTGACTGACGTTGTTCATGCTGCTGATGTCGGTACTTCTAGATCTTTAACAACCTCTTGTTTCTTTGTGTTTGCAATAGTTGAAGCTTTTAGCTCCACACCCTAACAATCTCCCTCTTGGAGATAAATAGCTGCAACTATACCTATACCTGTACACCATCTACTTTGTTCCCTTGGCTCTGTATCCCTCTTCAAAGTCACTCTTGAAGACCAACCACCACAAAACCTGTGATGCTATACCTGTCACTTATGCCAAAAGAATTTTGTTGCTCCCAAATTCTTCATGACATGCCTCTGAACTAACTTTACCCTTACCTCAAAAAACTCCCTGTATATGTAACCCTGTAATAAGAAACACAATACAGTAATAGGATAATGTAGCTAATATTATCCAACCTAGTAAAGATAAATACAATGGTGAAACCTCCATTGTAATGCAGCCTAATCAAGACCATATACCATAGCCTTCTATCTCACGTGTCCATCCACTCTCTTCTCTATCTTGGGAATCCATCCCTCATCCAGTGCTTTCTTCTAGCTGACAACTCCACCAACAAATACCTATTTGGTTCTTCTCTAAGGACTCACATTCCTCATCCATGCCAAGCTCCCACTGTTTCTAGATTCTACCCGCATTGCTTCTTCACATCTTCCTAGTTCTTGACCATCAATAAGTAATATAAAGAAGGTGAACAATGAATATGAGGTTCACTTACCCTTTCTAACCTCCATATGGGTGTTTAAGACTCCTTGATAGCTTGATATCTACCCAACATCCATTTCAGTGACTGATCTCAGCCATCTCCCAGTTTGCTCCTGATCGATGTTGGTTCCCTGCACTGACCCTGACTGTCAACATCATTTCCTTGGCTAACACTGGTGTCCCCTCTACCAACATTAGTTCCTACCTGACCAACATCAAACTTCTCCTACCTGACTCTACTGACCCTACTGGTCTGCACATGACCGATGTCAGTATCTGCCTGACCGACATCGGTTCTAAGTGACTGACATCGGTGTATGTGTGTTCCTATAAGTGATGAAATATTCATCCACGAGATCATCTTGGATCAAACCCCTGTCCATACTACCCTACTCAAAATCATTCAGCCCCTATGATTGATCTCTGTCCTTTATCTCCTCCATAAACACCAAGGCTTCCCTATTCTTGTCAAAAGCATCAAATTTCCTTTTCCTGCAATGAACTCTACCTATGCTTTCTGAATCTAAACACATACCTTTTGAATCAAGAACATCCATTCCCTTCTTATTCATGTGACCAAGCCTATTAAGCCACATCTTCAAATCTACAGCTGAAGTAGATAAACCAGAAGTAGAATCAGTAATACAAGTAGATAGATAAAGAGTACCTACTTTCTTACCTCTTGCTAAAACAAGTGCTCCCTTGGTAACCTTCAAAGAATCCATTGTGAGGTTTATTGTGCATCCCTCATCACCTAACCTTCCTACAAAAACCAAACTCTGCTTTAGAACTTGGACATGCATGACCTCCTTCAAAACCCATGTGTTGTCCATCTGCAATCTCAGCTACACTTTTCCTTTGCGAACTATTTGACAAGGCGTACCATCCCCTAAATAAAGCACTCCAAAGTCTCCCTATTCATACTCATGGAACAAATCTCTATTTGGGGATGCATGAAAAGAAGAACTAGAATCTAAAACCCAAGATCCTACCTGACTATCTAAAGAAAGTATGAGAGCATCCTGTACCACAATATTTGCATCTTTTGCTTCTTCATTACCTTCTTATTGATTTTCTTTATCCGTTAACCAACACTCCTTCTTTGTGTGTCCTCTCTTTCCACAAAACTAGCAGGTAACACCTTTGGATTCGGATCTCCTTCCCACCTTTGACCTTGATTTCGCTTGCTCAATCTTCTCTGTTTGCCTTCCCCTACTTTCTGCACTTAGAGCATTCCCTGATGATTCACCTGTGCTTCTCCTGCATATTTCTTCATTCAAGATCACACTCACAACATCATCAACTTTTAAGATTTTAGAAGCAGATGCAGAATTACTTACTGCCATAACCAAACTATCTCAACTTTCAGGTAAAGAGCATAAAATCAAGAGAGCCTTTACTTCATCATCAAAAACAATATTGACTGAAGCTAACTAGTTTACCAAACCATGGAAATCACTAAGATGTGTATGTACTGATCCACCTTCCTGCATTTGCAAAGTAAATAACTGCTTCATAAGAAATACCTTATTAGAAGCTGAGGGCTTTTCAT
Organism: Torreya grandis; assembly: GCA_037957365.1. Taxonomy (NCBI): domain Eukaryota; kingdom Viridiplantae; phylum Streptophyta; class Pinopsida; order Cupressales; family Taxaceae; genus Torreya; species Torreya grandis. The sequence goes on along the minus strand of JARHVA010004143.1, from coordinate 1,506,601 downwards.
ATAAATTTGCCAAAGATTTTATCAACTCTTTTGTTGTCTTTCACTATGATAAGTTGGGAATCACAGACAATGTGAGGCTCAACCTTATCAAATTGAGAGCCTTCTGATCAAGAACACTCCATTCTTCATCCTTCATATCTATGGGCTTACATGCAACCCCACCCAATGATAAGTACAAATCCTTTTGATATAGATAATCCTCTATCTGCATCCTCCAATGTTGATAATTCTTGCCGTTAAACTTCTCCATTCATAGCTTACTTTATTCTTCCATTGCTGAACTCGCACTCAATCAGAAACCCTGTGAATGACCTGTAATCAAACAATAACCTGCTCCCTGCAAACCATAGCTTTGATACCAACTGTTAGGAACCCCTTATCCAATAGAAGCACAATTGATTACTTTCTTATAAGCAATTAAACACGGAATTATACCAGAATGATTAAGTAACTAGAAACTTGAGACAACAAAGAATTTGAGAGACAATACACACTCTTGTATTAAATACTACTAGAAGAAAATACAATAAGGAAGATGCCACTTCTTCCTCCACCTCAAAGGCTTGCCACACCTCAAGACCTTCTTCCCTCTCTCTCTTTCTCAACACAACCAACTCAACAACCTGAGTTGCTATCCCCTCCTTGAATGCTTCAACTGATCTCCTTGACCTTACACATGTAGATCTCCTTGACCTTGCTCCTTGCTTTAATGCTTTTACTAGCTTGCTTGATTTACAATACATGCCTCATGGGTCTTTAAATAGAATCCCATTCATACAAAAATAGAACTCTAATTACAATAATTAGACATGCAGCTTGTGACTATAATTAGCCCCTAAACATGCAAACACTCACTTCACTTAACTGACTATTTGCCAATAGCAGTTCTGGAGCTGCCATAGGTGACCGACGTCGGTCCCTGTCTATCTGGTGCTGACCGATGTTGACCGACTCGCTGCTAATGCCAGTTGCCTTCTACACTGCATCTGACCGACGTCGATCATGCTGCCGATGCCGGTACTTCTATATCTTCAGCAACCTCCTGTTTCTTCATGTCTGCAATAGTTGAAGCTTTTAGCTCCACACCCTAACATCACATAGACATGACCATTGAGTTGTGTTATATCAGATCAATATTTATGTTGAAATATTATACTAGATAGATAAGGCTATGAAGATTAAAATTAAATGTAGATTAATAGTTTACAACTCAAAGTAACCTATGTAATTATGGTATATAATAGAGAGAATATGAATAATTGTATTAGGTGGTTATATAAATGTATATAAGATAGAATAGTTATAGTAGGAAATATTGTGTTATATGTATTATATATATGTTACAATGAATATAGGCACTACTTAATTTTTAAGTGAATGTTATGGAATCTAACCAATACTAACCCTTGGATAAATTAGTCTCACTAAATTTAACATTTCTAACATAAAACTATCTACAACCAACAACTTCAATTATTATGTCAAAATTTCATGGTGCCGAATAGAATTTAAAGAATAATGTCAAGGGGGAATTATCCATTGTCAATTTGGAACCTTATGTTAATATAAATAGAAGAGTGGTGGGAATAAAAAATAAATAATTACACACAAAATTTAAAAGAATAGGTGAATCATTACTAGAAGTCAAAGAAATATTATTTTAACCATAAGAAGAAGAATTTTCGGTCATTTTTGCATAATTATTGTGGCATTAGGTACCATGGAGATAAAAATATATAAAGGTTATAGATTTATATTTAAATACTTATTCAGTGGACTGTGCAAAATATTGACTCACTCTAACAACTTGATACATCACTAATTTGGGATATTGATCACTAATTTGAGATGACTCTTAATTAATTCATCAAAGTATAAGATATACATTTTTGATAAGATTTAATTATAATAAATTTGAGTTTGTTTCATGAGTGTTGATTGTTAAAATTGTGCTTTGTTTCTAACACCAATAATGGTAAGTTTCAAGAATGTGGGACTTGCAACCTAAAACAACCTCTAGATTTTTAAGAAGCTGGTCTCTTCTTTATATTGAGCGTATATTGGGAAAAGGGATAGGAATTTTAACAGAAACACAAATGCAAAGAAAAAAATCTAACTATGGCAATGCGCTTGAGTGTAATTTGACCCTTAATTTGAGAATAATGAAACTATATGTAAGATTCAATTACATTTAAGAGCAAACAAGGCATGATCAATGTAAAAGATGAAAACAATAAAAGTAGAGGCTCACAACTTGGACTATTTTTGCAGGGACACAGAAAATATCAACAAAGGCATAGGATTCAATCTTCTTATTAATCCTCTAGTCACATAAAAGGCACAGAAACATGCACAGTTACATAAACTTTCCAACAAAAGAAAATAAAACAAAGGCAAGTGATATTCTTAATCACAGCTCTAAAAGTCTAAAAACTCTTGACAATAATTTCTCACCAAAAATTCTCTCTATATTCTCTATATTTATAGCATGGGATTCACTCCAAATCATCTGCATGTTCCCAATCTAATGGCCCAACTGAACTCTAACTGAACTGGAAGTGTCTAACATAAGATATTTCCTATATCTAAAATGTTCTATTTCTCTACAAGTTCATTGGCCAAAGTAGATACTCAGGATGCTTCCCACTTTCAAATAGAAGAGGACACTTGGATGATTCCTCTTTTTTTCTTTTATATTCTCTTTATTTAGGATGCACTGGAAAATGACACTTGGTGTGTTTCACAACACTTATTGAAGACACATGACACTTTCTGCGTAACTTATACTCTTTTTATGTCTTTTCTCAGGAGCGTTCCACCTTTGACACCTATCGCAATCCACTTATTTGAAAATTTAAAAAAATTAATAGAAAATAAGACTCACAACATTTGTCACTTGAGTTACTTAAAAAAGGGCATAGGGATAGGTGGCAATTTTTGCTTGCCTCAATAAAGGACACATGGCAATCTCTGCTTTACTTAACTAGGGATATGTGGCGATCTCTGCTTCTTTTAGCCACCTTTTGAGAAACCTACAGAAGGTGATATGTGTTGGTCTCTACATCACTCTATTTATATTATAGAAATAATCAGGCCTCATTTCATATTTAGACAAACAATGACACTTGGTGGCTTCCACTTGTTTCAAAAACAAACCCTGAGACCCACCATAGTCTTTACTATATCGGTGAAACAAAATGAAGATAATTCAAAGGTTGAAACATGGTGGCTTCCACTCTCTTCAGCTAGGATACATGGCATCTTCCATCACTTTTATAAAAGCAAATTTAAACCTTTTGTGATTACCACTTGGCACCCTTCATCGGATCCCGATACTTAGCTTGTTGAAACCTTCTACTTAAAATAGATTTGAAACATGGATACTGATATGAAATGTGGAAGATGACACTTGTCACATTCCATTGAGTTACTATGAGATACATGGCACATCCTAACCAACTTATAGAAATTATGAAAGGTGCTTCAGTTGATGACACTTGGTAGCTTCTGCTTGACTTTGACACTTAGAGAAAAATGAGGCAAAAAGAAAATCAAGCCCGAGCTCTAAGTTAAAACTTCACCGTCTCGAACCAAAGTTTGTGGGGACAAAATTTTGTAGTGCACAACTAAAAATTAGAATGAAATGTAGAGTGTTTTTTACTCTATAGTTATTGGTGACCCCAAGGACTTTTGAGCCTGCTCGAAAAGAAACCACAATTCCTACTTGATTAAAATGTCAAAATTATAGCTTCAGCAATGTTGTTGATAGGAAGACCACTCATCATCAGATAACCCTTGCTTAGTCTACAATTCATTGAAGGATAAATCAAGGTTAATGATATCCTGTGTAAAAAAATTTGCAAAATATGAACCGTAGCCTTTAATTTGAATTTGAGCTAGGAAACAGGAATCAAAATAGCTTCTACTTCAAAGACTGATGAATCATCCCTTAAATCTTAAAAAATTGTCTGGTCATTTTGTTTGGCTAACAGTAAAGGTTCAATTTCATCAACCAGTAACACTGTGTTGTCATCAAGAAATGGAGAAGGAAGACCTAATTATACTAAATCTTCAATGTGCTATTTCATTTCACTAATTCCTTATTTCATTACATCGAGGAGATGTTTGTAATTGATGGCTACAGAGTTGTAATTAAGCACCTCATTTACTCACTTAACAATGACCATTCTATTATAAATTCTTGTTGTTGACAACATTCCATATATTACATCATAAAGCTTTTACAACAATGTTTTAGAGTCTAATACTCTCCCAAAAAATGTAGCGAGAGTGTTTACAACTAAATTTTCCACCTTTTCACATAATTTTTGTGCATTTAGCAGGAAGGTGAGAGAAGGTTTGAGCTAAATAATCTCTGAAGAGATTCTTTTCCACATGGATTCATAAAGCTCCTTCACCAAACTTAACACTCCTACATTCTTTGGCCTACTGGCTAGCTCCAGTGTCAATTATTCTGGTCTTTGTTGCTCTGCTTGAAATTGGGCTTGTAAAGCCATGGTATTATTTTATTCACTCAACAGCTTTTGTTGTAATTGGGTAACTTGTAGTAGGTGTTCCTTGCATTTTTCTTACAATGCTACCTTTTCTCACCTTAGGGTCATCACTGCATCTTTTACCTACATTAGCCCTACTTTTAAGGAATCATTTTGGGCTTAGATCACCTAGTGAGTCTAAAGAGAAACAATATCTCGCAACTATTTATTTAGACTCTCTATTTCATTATCTTTTCTATCAATTTATGTGGTTAAATTGTTACAATTTGCCTTTTCTTAGGCTAAATCAACCTCCATCTTCTATAGCCTCCTTGATGTTTTCAAGTAGTCTTTAGTAACTATAGAAGTGGATTCAATTAGCAACTCAATTTTGCTTGTGGCCTAAATAGGGACATGCCTATGACCACTACATTCATTATGTAGTCTTCTAGCTACATTTACTCACTTGGCTTGATTACATTTGGTGACAAATGAGTCACCATCAGTTGCTACTAAATGGGGTCAAATTCTGACCGCATATGTGGTGTAGCCAAGGCCTTATTTTCCTTGATCCTCTTTTTCTCTCTTTGAGCTTCCCTCACCTTCCTAGCAGCAACTACTTGGGTTTGGAAGGTAGAAGGAGAGGCAATGTTTCCACCTACAAAAGGATGTCCTTGTGGCAAACCATACGGAATAGCCAATTTTTGGCTATGGGCAATCTAAGGAGGTAACTTCTTGGGAACAAAAGGAGAAAAGTGAGGTAATGTTAAGGCTTGAGTAGGGATAGATTGGGAGAAGTGAGAAAAGTGAGAAATGGTCACAACAGAGGTGGCATGGAATGTCATCTAGCCAAATGAAAGCATAATGCCAATAGGAGAAGAAAGAGATTGAGAAATAGGAGGAATGATACTTACCTAAGGAGCAACTATAGTACTCTGTAATTGGCATTATGAGGGTTATGCCCTCTCCTCAGTCTCAAGTTAAAACCTTAGACTTTTCTATTTCCTTAGTGTTTCTTCTTCTGGCTATGATTCTTTTTCTCTAATATCTACCAGTATTGTTAGTGGTGCTTGGGGGGAACTATGAACTTCAATAACTGCTACCACACTCTTTTGTCTTTCCATGATGCTAAGAGATTATGGCCAAACTGTTATAGTGACTACAGTTGTGGTTTTCTCTAGGGCCTGTGACTCTTGGCTTAATTCTACTCTGGCTTCTAGATTTACACCCTATGTTAGCAAATTACTTGTGTTAGGGCTAGATGCAAGGGTAGATGGCACTCATCCCATAGTTCTTCCCATCTCTCATCTGAGTTCACGTTCCCAAAAGAATGAGTTATCTGACAAATTTCTTGCCTATATTTCTAATAGGCTTCTATTTTCTCAACATCCCAATCTTTATTATTTAGTGTCCTTAATCTAGAAGTCACTCTAAATTTAGGATTAAAATCCCTTTGCTTAGCATAGAAAGTTTCCCATGGTCTATTTTGTGGAAGGGGCAAATTCGTTAATTCAACATAAAATCCAGGAACATCTTCTCTAAGATTTTTCCTATTTTGCCAAAAAGGGTGGCCTTCATGTGCAATTCTAGTTACAACCTTATTAGTCCTTATCTAGGAAGCTATGAAACCATTTGGGTCATATACTCATTTATCTTCGGTCAGTAGGAAACATAGGATGGCTAGATTTCTAAGTAGCACAATCTCAGTGTCTCTAGCTTCTAATACCATGTTGTCTGTCATCCATGGGAGGTCCTACATTTTTTCTTGGTCTTTCCAGAGCCATATTCATTATCTACTATAGACACCTGCCTAGTGACCTCTGAGAATGCTAACCTAAGAGTCAAAATCTTAGGTAGCAACACTGGTTCCCCACAAAACCAATGAACTCTAATAATCGTATGGTGGGATCCAAAAAAGAAATCACAAGGAATTGTGAAATTGGCTAGAATGTTTGAAAAACTTGGAAATAATCTATTCATAACTGGTTTAGGGTTGAGGTTTCAAAAATCAAGGGTAACAACTAGTTCCCAAAATTCATATGGGTCACTAGTTTTTGACAAAATATGTGTCCATGCAAACACATGAATGGTCCTTTAGAGATAAAAAATTGGGTCATACATATCAAGATGCATATGTTGGGAAAAGATGTTATAGTTCTAATACAACATGAAGTTAAAAAAATAATAAGAGTACCTAAAAACACCTTTTGATTTGAATTGGGCAAGTTGTTCCACCATGGAGTATGCAATCTGCTCAAAAAAATTAAGCTGATACTCCTGAGTCTTGTCAATAGTTTTTAGTTTTAGGAGGATAGCCATTTGTTCTCCATAGATTGCCATATCATATTTCATGCTGAAGATGAAAGCCATCATAGATAGTGCATCTTGGCTAGCTTGTGTGAATTGGGCTCTTGCTGAAGGGAGTGTAGGCACAGTAGTATCATCATCACCCATTTGTAATTCAGATCTTAAGAACCTCAACTGAGTATTGATGTTTTCCCACATTCTTTGCATTTTAGTAATAGTGGTAAATGTAGCTATCTTATCATGTTATAGGGTTAACATGTCATTATTTTCCTACAGTGTGATTTACACCATGAATGGACCCTGTTGTATGGTGCTTAAGGGTGCATGGAATAAGTCTGCGCATAGTTTGACCAAGTTAGGGCATGGATTCACACCTGGGACAATGAATTATGCTAGTTATGAAGTCCATATCCTCATTACAAATGTCTCATATTGCCCCACCTTGGCCCTCTAAAGACACGTTTGATGTGCCCCTTCTCTGAGAGTTTTGCTACTAGCTCTTTGAAGAATTGGGTCCATGACTCCATTAGCATAATCTTTTATCTTTATTGGGTCACTTGCTTAACCAAATTCAGGGATTTTGGTCCATGGATAGGTCTTCAATGGTTGTGTGAGAGCTAAAGCATATGACTTACTCATAAGAAACTTATCAAGGGATTCATACATCCTAGCTCCATGTTATGAAGACTATGCTCCCTCCATCTCTATATCTATTCTTTGATAACTGGTATGAACTTTTGAAAAATAGAAACACTTTCGCTAAAACAAGTTTACTAGGAACTGAAAATGCAAGTAGCAAGATATTTTCTCATAGATGCAAGAATGTTTGAGAAATTGTAAGCTTTAACTCTTGCTAAGAGGAATTTATTGACCTATCAAGTCTCAAAATGGCATTAAACTTGGATAACTATTAGTAAATATTACTCAATCTCTATGGGATAGCAAGATAGACATGTTATGCAGGTGGCAGCACAAGGTACCTTGGGGATTTCTAAAGATTTGGGAGATATTCAATGTATTGAGAAATATTGAATTTTTTTAAAAACTCTGAGCTACTGCTACGTGTTCAAAGAACACTTATTTAAAAGAAAAGTGGGAAAACAAAAATGGGAAAATAAAGCAATACAATAAGGGGAAACTATCTAACTATAATACATTAACCAAGTATCTTTATCTCCCTCCTAGATAAAAAGAAGAATTTTTAAAGTCTCCATGACAAGATGACTTATGTTGCTGGACAAGTGGTTGAATTGGATATAGCTCTTTGCTTTCTTTGTATGCCACATTGATTGGCCTACATTCGAGTGAGTCTGAGTCAAACATGCTTCCAACATATATAAACTCTTCTTGTTCTTGGAAGCTTGTCAAATGATAGTTCTTGATACTGGCATGTCTTATCAAGAAATTAATGACTATTTTCTTATCAACAGAAGCCCTTTGATATATATCATTTATTGACTTATCTCCTTCTACCTCAAACTCAGGTTCTATTGCATGATCATCCTCTTTAATGACTTAAAAATTACCAACCTCTTGAAAGGATAATTCTAAAAGTTTTCAGTAATTTTGCATATGTAATTGAGTCTCAATGTTGTCTTGTTCATCTGCAACTAGCTTACAACCTCCTTGAAAAATAGTATAACCTAACCCAATGATTTCAATCAAATCATGATCAAGGAAATGTCCATGCTCCTCCACATAATCTTGTAAAGTAAGAAGAAAGTTAGAAATTATCTCTTCTTCATCAGAGATTAAGGCATATACTTATGACTTCTCACTTGAAATGTGGAATTCATGTTGAGAGACCCGAGGATTAATAGAAGAGGTATCTTTTGACTTTTCTTCCTTTAAAATGTTTGGGATTTTATGATTTTCCTCAAATATGACATAAGTGCCTAGACCAATGGAGTCATAATTTCCATATGGGTCACTTTGCATCATAGCTAGTAAATGATCATTTTCCTCTTCTTTATCATGTTCAATCCATTCACCTAACTCCTCAAAAAAACCCCTTTCTTCTTTATTCATCATTGCATGAGCTATCTCTAACTTTGCAATTGGTTCATTGGTGATGTGATCCTTATATAATGGCTCAGATAATATCTTCATCTTTGAACCATATTTGGTTCTTAAGATGAGGTGAGACCAATCAAGTGACATATATCCTCCTTTTTTGGTTGTAAAGTCTCTTGATAAACATAGGCCAAAAATAGGAGGTATATCTATGACTACTACATCTTGATTTATAATTATATTGGGACAAGTATATAATTGTAATGGGAGTTGTTTAATTCTCCCTATTATTTGTACTACTTGCCATATAGCTGCATGACTCCTTTAGTGAGTGGTTCATACTTTATTTTTAAAGCATCAACTATTTACTTAGGCATTACTATACTACTAGCCCCTGAATCTACCATTGCATTATACAATAGTTTCTTGCCAAATAGCAAAGTTAAATAGAAGGGATCCAGTTTGGATTTGCTTACCTCTGGTGCATTGTTCACTAGGGCTATTGTCTACAGATGAGTTGTGTCTTTGAGCTTTTCTTTTTCTGTAGGTCCTTTGATAACAGTACATTTGGGTACTGCTTGGCCTTGTAGAGCTTCATGTATTAGTGTCTTCTATTCAAGAATAGCTAATATATCACATATTGATACTTGTGTTAGAGTCTTCTTCAATTGATCCACCACATTTATTGGTCCTAGAGTCTGAGTTCATTGAAAATAAGGATATCTTATTTTTTCTTGAATTTGTATAGGAATCACTTGATTCTACACTTGAGTCTGATAGCTATGTTTCTCTAACCTTGAAATGGAGGATTCTCCATGACTTGATTATTTACAACTTTAGGCTACTCCACCATTCTTCTCTTTGATCTAGTATAATAGTCTGAATGCACCACTGGTTTCTTGGAAGTGGAAGCTTTGTTCAAGAAAACTGATTCTTCATCTTCAACCCATGAGAACAAAACATGTTCTAGGGCTATTTATTCTTCTTTTTGTAAAGACATCCCTTGCATCTAAGCCATTAAGACTAAATTTTCCATACCATAAGATTGATAGGCGTGATTATCGCTAGAACTTGAAAATTTTCCATCCCTTCTTCTTTACTCTGCTACCTTTTGTTGTAGATTACCCATGGGACAATCTCTAGGAATATGAGCATTATTTCAAGGGAAACATCAAGTATTGGTTCCATTTGAATAATTATTTTTCCCTAAAACAATCTCTCTATTTGAATTGGGAGGAATAGTCTATGAGGGTGTAGGGACTGCAACTAATTGGTTTGCTGGGTCAAGGTTATTTTGCCCTTGAGGACCCTGATATTGGTTTGGTTGTGATGAAAATTTATTTCCTTGATAGCCTTGATATTAGGGTTTAGTATAAGTATTATGCTATCTTTTTATATTAATCAACTCATTAGAAAATGTCCTTAAGATATTCTTGATATCATCTAGTTTAGATGACTGGGCAAGGACAATTTCTTTAGCAGGTGGTTGAGGATATGTGTACATAGACATAGGTGGGGCTATGGATTTAGGGGATTCTTGAGGTAATGGCAAGGTAATATCTAGAAACATGGGCATGGGAGGCCTTAGAGACAACTTTCCATCATTTATCAAATTATTTTCAGCTCTGACTGCATAGTCGTAAGCCTCTGGCAGAGTCTGACCTCCAAGTGACTGAATCATAGTAGATATGTCTAAATTTAAATCCTTAAGATAAAACACTATAGCCATACCTAGTAATGGTCTAGCTATATTAGGAATTCTTTCCCAAGTCTTTTGAAATCTAGAATTGAAGTCAGTCATTGCTTTTTGTGGTGCCCTTTGGATGGTAATCAATTGCTGTAATAAAGAAGACTTGTTACCCTTCTCTTCAAATCATTCAAAGAAAAGGAATTTGGGGTCAAGGACCAATACCATTCTAGAGCTTTCCCTTTAAAAAAAGTTTCTAATAATCTTATGGCCACATTTTTCTATACAACATGTATAACACAGACATCTGATACATCATGCAGATGTTCTTCCAATATTTTGAAGTCTTGCCCACTGAATTTGGGTAGAGATTTTAGGGCATTCAATGGGACAGGGTCCCAAATAGCTAGTGGTATTGGGATAATCAAAGGACCACCAATGTTCCAACTTTCATAATTTCTTGGCACTATAGGGGCTCCCATATTTACACTTGGTATTGGTATAAACTAGTTGACTCTTCTTCTATGACTAGTTACCAATGGTGGCAAAAGAATACATAGATTTATAGTAGACTGAGATATGGTTATTGGTCTATAGCTCTAGCTCCTCATAGCTCTCTAATTCATACGGTCTTGAAAGAAACTTCAATATAGTATCCCACCAGGCATGTCAAAAACTATTGATGGTTAAAATTGTGCTTTGTTTCTAACACCAATAATGGGAAGTTTCAAGAATGTGGGACTTGCAACTTGAAACAACCTCCAGATTTTTAAGAAGCTAGTCTCTTCTTTATATTAAGCATATACTGGGAAAAGCGATAAGAATTTTAAAAAAAACACAAATGCAAAGAAAGAAAATCTAACTATGTTGATGTGCCTGAGTGTAATTTGACCCTTAATCTGAGCACAATGAAACTATATGTAAGATTTAATTACATTTAAGAGCAAACAAGGCATGATCAATGTAAAAGATGAAAATAATAGAAATAAAGGCTCACATCATAGACTATTTTTGTAGTGACACAAAAAATATCAACAAAGGCACAAGATTCAATCTTCTTATTAATCCTCTAGTCACATAAAAGGTATAGAAACATGCATAGTTACATAAACTTTCCAACTCAAGAAAATAGAACAAAGGCAAATGATATTCCTAATCATAGCTCTAAAAGTCTAAAAGCTCTTGACAATAATTTCTCTCTAAAAATTCTCTTTGGATTCTCCTTATTTATAGCATGGGATTCACTCTAGATCATCTGGACATTCCCAATCTAACAGACCAACTGAACTCTAACTAAATTGGAAGTGTCTAACATAAGATGTTTCTTGTATCTGAAACATTTTATTTCTCTACAAGTTCATTGGCCAAAGTAGATACTCGGGATGCTTCCCACTTTCAAATAGAAGAGGACACTTGGCTGATTCCTCTTTTTCTCTTTGATCTTTTCTTTATTTAAGATGCACCAAAAAATGACACTTGGCATGTTTTGCAGCACTTATGGAAGACACACAACACTTTCCATGTAGCTTATACTCTTTTTGTGTCTTTGTTCAGGAGTGTTCCACCTTTGACACCTATCACAATCCACTTCTTCAAAACTTTAACAAGTTAGCAAAAAATAAGACTCACAACATTTCTCACTTGAGCAACTTTAAAAAGGGCATAGGGATAGGTGGAAATTTTGTCTTACCTCAACAAAGGACACGTGGCAATCTCTACTTTACTTAACTAGGGATATGTGGTAATCTCTTCTTCTTTTAGCCACCTTTTGAGAAACCTATGGAAGGTGACATGTGCTATTCTCCATGTCACTCTATTTATATTATAGAAATAATCAAACCTAATTTCATATTTACATAGACAGTGACACTTGGTGGCTTCCACTTGTTTCAAAAACAAAACCTGAGACCCACCACAGGCTTCACTATATCAGTGAAACAAAATGAAGATAATTCATAGGTTGACACATGGTGGCCTCTGCTCTCTTTAGTTGGGATAGATGGCATCTTTTGTCACTTTTATAAAAGCAAATTAAAACCTTCCACAATTTCCACCTGGCACCCTCCACCTAATCCTAATACTTAGTTTGTTGAAACCTTCTGCTTAAAAGAGATTTGAAATGTAGATGTCGATATGAAACATGGATGCTGACACTTGTTGCATTCCACTGAGTTACTATGAGATACGTGGCACGTCTCAACCAACTTATAGAAATTATGAAAGGTGCCTCAACCGATGACACTTGGTAGCTTCCGCTTGACTTTGACACTTAGAGAAAAATGAGGCAAAAAGAAAATCAAGCCTAAGCTCTAAGTCAAAACTTCACTGTCTCAAACCAAAGTATGCGGGGACATAATTTTGCAGTGTGCAACTAAAAATTAGAATAAAATGTAGAGTATTTTTTACTCTATAATGAGCAAGGAAGAATTTCTTGAATACTTTATTATTCCTCATTCACAAGTTGTTTATGGAGATAGGGATAGTAAGAAGGGGGTAAACAGTTCCTTTAGGGTCTAATAATTAAGTGACCACATGAAAAAATAAGGGGCATCCTCAAATGATGTGACTATTAAAAATATATTGTCTAAATATTTGGTGGATATTAAAGTAGGTTTAAGGGGTTAGGTAAGTACGTATCAAGTAAAAGTAAGTTAATTAATAAGGCAAGAAATAGTAATAAGATTATAAATTAAAGATAGTTAAGAGAAAATGGTGAATGAATAAATGAAGATTCTAATGGATAATGAGATAATTAAGTTAGAAGTTAAGAAAGAGATACATAAAAAGGTAAGAGAGGAAATTTTAATGAGAATTAAAAAAATAGATAACCATGACCTGGCCTTGACTAGTATAAGTCTCAATATTGAAAATCTTGATACTATCCCTCTACCATAAACATATGAGTTAGTATTAACAATACAAAAAGGCACACATGAGACAAGTGAAAGAAGTATAATAAAATAAATTTTATTTCTTCCACTAATTAAGGTGATGAATGACACAGAACACGTATTAATAGAGTTATTTGCACTATTCGAAACACCCAAGCTATTCCAAACCCTAAGAGTAGAAGACCAATCAGTCACAAGTAGTTTGGCCCATAATGGATGAGTTCTATAGGTTAGTTGAATAATAAGTGAAGAGATGAGGACTAATATTGGATATGAAAATTACATATTATAACTAAGGGTTACAATATTAATATCCATATCTAGTATCTTAATAATAAGTGACATGTAGGAAACTTTTATAGATAAAATAGAAGAATAGATAGAAGAAGATAGAGAAGATAACCTTCAAGAGAAAGATGATTAAGATATAAGTATTAGTAGTAATAATAAATATACTAAATATATAAGGAATTATATAATTATAAAGAGGATTAGTTATTGAAAACATGGGACAATAAGTCCAATTATAGATAGAATGTGAGGAAGAAGAGATATGAATTGATGCAACCACCCAAAACCCACTTGTAAGATGACCCAAGAGGAAATAACCCTTTAGACCAATAACCATACATTTTTCCACTTCATAATAGATGTGTATATCCATCTATTAGAAGAAACATACTTATAAGAGAAATGGTAGAAATAAATATAAAAGTCATAAGCAAGAAATTAAATATAAAAGATAATTTTTAAGTAATCAAGTTGGAGTAATATGAAAAATAACTTTATAGAAGATTTAAAAAGAGATAAAGTTCATAACTGTAATTTGGTTAGACAATGGAAAGATAAGTAGAAGCTAAATTAGGGTAGTACTATAAGATCATGTACCTGAAGTCACTCGATGAATAATGACATCAATCCTAATAGTGGTAATCATAAAACATCTTAGAACACTAAAATGGTAAAAAATAGAATAAATATACCAATGTTTGGAAAATACATAAGAGATGTAGAAGAACATTTGTTCATATTAGAATCATATTGGAGAAATCACAACATTATTGATGAATGAGTGATGTTATTTTATTTTGTTAGGACACTAAGATATGATGCACTTAATTGGTACATAAAAAATTAATTCTGACATGCATCTACATGGTTTGATATCCAAAAAAATTTAAGGGTGATTTGATATACCTATATATACTAATGGAGAGCATTAGAAAAATGAGGGAGCTAATTCAAAAAGAGAAGGAATTTGTGAAAGATAATAATCAATTATTGAAATCTATAGTGAAAAAGCTAGAGGATCCTCTCAATGAAAATAAAGGATAAAGTACTTAATATTTATTTTAATTCCTTGTCTTCGCACCAACATGGATGGAAAGAACTTTAATACATTTGCATAAACATTAGAAATGGCATCAAGACTAGAAGCAAAACCTTGGAGAATTGATACATATATCTCACTGAAAGATAATGTGGAAATATTATAATTGAAATTAGAAAAATTGAGACTAGAATAGGATATACAGATGAAGGGAGATAATTTTAGGTACCAAAAAATAATAATAAACCACTATAGTCAAAAATTTAATGTACCACCTACTAGGTGGAGGGTAATTATAAGATAGAATATCCCCATAATAATATGTAAAAAATGACAACAATAATAAAATTATTGTTATCAATTAGAATTATATCCTAAGTTGAGTAGGGATATTTGTATAGTCTCCTTACTCAAACCCTAGTCAAATAATGGGAACAACCCTAGGTTGTGGGTTACCTATGTTGGGATTGAACCTCTAGAGTAGGTTGACTTCATCTTTGATGCTCACCTAAAACTAAAACTAAGCTTAATTACTCATTGGAAAAGGTTTATAAAGAGAGAGTTCTCTTAAAAAAATTGATAGGCAATGTACCAAACCTAAAATGAAAATCCTATAAGCTTGAACCCACACTAGATCAATTAAAGAACATTACTAGCTCACACAACCTTAAACTCAAGATAATTTACATGAGTATTTTTTAGGATAGGTTTAGAGTAGAACATTAACCTATACATAAAAATAATAATTAAAACCCTCTAAAAAATTAAAATAAGAAGGACCATGAATGAGGAATATTCTCCTTCACACAATGCCATAGTGCATAACTAGTCAAATAAAGATTCAAAGAAAAAGATAGGCAAAGAAAGTTCTATTGAATTAAGAGGTAATTATTAAAAATAATTAATAGGGTAGAGCCTAATCAAGTCGATCGTACTTTGAATTATCTCAAGGAATGCCCCATCTCTTAGAAAGAAAGTCTCCACTCTGAAGTCCTCGAGAGATATGTTCAAAATGAAGAAAAAGGGTTCATATAAGAAAAGGGGTGAAAGGAGAGGAAAAACATGTTTTTCATGATCATAATGATTTTTCAGTTTCAATAGATGTTTAACTACGATTTTAGTCAAATCATAATAGGATATTATGATACAAAGATTCATGATTTTCCCAGATAGCCTCCAGATCATTCTATTTTTAGTAGGCTACACTAGAAGACAAGAGTTTGCCAAAAGTGGAAAATCATGATATAGATATAAGTGAATGGTCCAAATTATTTTTTAATCCCAAATATATGATCTATTGATATTTTTTTAGATCTTATTAAAAAGATAAAATCATTGTACCTATGGGAGACACATCATGCCTATCTTGAATGGTGGTTTGTTAAGGGACTGAATTAAGAAAGTCCTTTTGCTTAGTCACTCATCTATTTTGTCTTGGATCTTGGGCTAATATACTATATGGGAAAACTAATCTAATTATATTGGTTTTTGTATAGATCCATTTATGTGTCACTTAGTTTAATACTAGGTCTTTATCTAAATCCACATTGAGCTTCTTTCCTTTTTCTTCTTTTGCTAGGTTAGGTCAGGCTCAAGTTCAAGTCCCTTAGATCTACATTTCAAGTTAGATTAATTTTGATTTATTGACTTTGATTGATCATCCCAACTCACCTCTTCTCTATTGGCTATCAAAACTACCTCAAATCATAGACATCTTTTGACATATTTCACTCTATTAGATTTGGAGATCTGATTAAATGTGGGCCATATATTTTTGGGGACACGACACCTTGAGCCTGATCTCTCACTTATTCCTTAGATTCAATGACCTTTTAACTTAAATCTCACCCATATATCTTCTTGGCATGATGAAATGTGCACCATTCAATTTTCTCAGGCCCACTATTTGAAATCTAATGAATATTTGTTGGAGCTTAAAAATGATGTCTGCATGAATGCTTATCATTTCTAAACAACTTTAAAATTTTATATCTAGAAGTACAAAGATGGTGAGGGCACTAAATTTGTAGAGAATGGACTTAAATTTGAAGGAAATAAACCCTTTTGATCCATTGGCCATCTAAGATTTCCACATGCTTCTATGAAATGTTTGAAGTTGACTAATTTATGTGATCCTACATGATGTATTGATGATATTCTAGCCTAAAAGTGGCTAAGTATGGAAACTTACCAAATTATTCATTAAAATCCAACTTTTCCTAGGCATGTATTTCATTACACTATAATGCATGAGTTAAAACTTGGTGCATATGAACTAGGATCCAAAATAAATAGACCTATGTGATTGCTTCTTCCTAGGGTTGTCATACATGTGAGATCTAGCTCCAAGAAAGTGTCTACTCATCTTAGTTTGAACCCTTTAAAAATTTGGCTGAGTATGGAAAATTAGTGAATTTAGTGTTAAGATCCAACATTGAACCTTTAGATCCTTTGATGTACTTAGGTGGATAAGTTGAAGCTTAATGTATGGAAACCTAGGACTAATGTGAAGAAACTCGTGTGACCAACTCTCTTTGACTCATCCACACATGTAAGTTATAACATCATGAAAATGAATTCTCAACTTTTATACCATGTAGACAAACACCTAGATAATTTATGGATGGTGATTGAACCAGGTGGATACCATAAGCTTCTATGATTATCTAGATCACTCTATATAGTCTCTAAAACTTTTGACCAACATTTAAAATTGATAAATTATATTTCAAGTGAACAAAAAGTGCCTTTTAAGCTTGTGACCTTCATGATCATTTATTCCACTCATTCCATTCAGAGATTGTTTAACCATTTAACCATTTAATCAATCAAAAACTTTGATTCTTTTTATGCACTAGGACCATTAGCAATCGGGCATGTGCCTAGTATGTGGGCCAAAAATGGCCAACATCTTTGATGACTCGTAGGGAAGCATGTTTGATATACTTTGAGAACCTAGTTCATTTGTTAGTCTGATCGATTGGGAATGGAGTTGATCCTCTATAAATTAGCTGATCATGAAGGTAATTTAGGGATACCATTCTCTAGATCTTACTCTTGAAACAACAAGGACTGAATAAAAAGGAGGCAAATTTATGTAGGCAAATTCAAGAAAGAAAAAACAACTAACCTACTAAATGAGAAAAATGTGCACAAAAGAACTTAAAGAAAAGCATGGAATCTAAACTAATACATACAAGGTTATAAATACCCTCTTCTTAGGTCAAATGGGAGATTATTCTATGTACATTAGATCTTTGAAACATACTTGCCTTTTCTTGACAACTCTCCTTTGTAGCTAAGAGCAATTGAATGCTCATGTCTTTTAGGGGAGGCATCTAGTTTCTTTGGCATACACTCAAGTGGATAAAAAGGGGAAAACACATATTCATTGTAGCCATGTTGGAATATTTCTTTAATTATTTCCCCTGACTTGGATTATAGGGTCCTCTACAAGCTCCTTTATTACTAAATTTAGGTATGTTGGCTAGAAGCATGGACCCAAAACCCAATCATCATGCTCCTAGATTTTTATACCTTACGAGAATAACTCCAATCCTTTTCCTTCTATGCATTATTGATAATGAACATATGTATTAGCTTGATCCATCTTCTTTGACATATTTTTTGGTCTAAAATTTAATAGAGATG
Source organism: Torreya grandis (assembly GCA_037957365.1). NCBI lineage: Eukaryota > Viridiplantae > Streptophyta > Pinopsida > Cupressales > Taxaceae > Torreya > Torreya grandis. The sequence continues at coordinate 1,488,229 of JARHVA010004143.1, read as the reverse complement.
GATTTAAAGATATGATTTATCAAGGCCATTTGAGCTTAATTCAACCTCCAAAGGCTTAGAGATGTATGTAGTTAAAGGGAGGAGTTGATAACCATGCTTGAAAAGTTCAAACATGTCATCTCCGAAGAAAACAACTACTTTTGAAAGCATATCATTATGAAGTTATAACTTTATTGAGACATCTTTAGAGTCAAGTGTGACAATACTTTGGTCACCATTATGAAACTGTAAGTCTTCTTTTGATATCTCAACTTGGTCAGTTGAGACCTCTTCACCTTCATGTGGTGGAGAGGTGATGTGATTGCCAATCATGTTTATCTTTTTTATGGAATCATGGTATAAATATTGGCATAAATCATCTTAATTCTCTTCCACTTCATTTTATTTTCTCAAAATAAGACTTTTATAAAGGGAGGGTGGGATAGTAGGTTGAGACTGACTAGATTATTTCTCTTGTCCTTCCCATTTTACTAATTTGTCTATCCACCACTAGATCAATGTATTCATCTCATATAAATCATAATTGATAGCACTGTATTTAAATTCTTCTCCAACTACCATCCACTTCATTTAAATCCTTTGAACTAACTTCCTCACCCTCTCTATGAGATGAGAAAGGATCACCTGAAGCTCTCAGTTCTATTTTCTCATCACTTCTTTTGATATCAACATATTTGTCTTAAGTGCTAGAAAGGATGTGATAACAAAAGGTTAGATAGAAAGGTAAGTAGGTTCATATGAAGGATAGGTATGCTCATTATGGGGATGATAAGGATGATTAGATGGTTAATAGGCTCTATTTTATTGAATATACAGTTGAACAACTAGATGAGGATATAATTTTTCCTTAAATCTAATCATATAAGCTCATAAAAGGGGATGAAATGTAGATTAAATCTTCTTGAAGGCTTACCTAAACTATTGTAACTAGTTAAAATCTTAGAGTCACCATTGGTTTTGTTATATGTGCCTTCAAAGGTTGATTAGATGAAGAGAAAACCAAAAATCTTTACTTTCTTTTGACCTGAATATCACTTAGCATGACAATAATTATTATCAACCAGAATTGCACCCTAAGCTATGTAGGGAGATTGTTAGGTCTCTTTATTTAGTCCCTAGTCAAATAATGGGAACAACCCTAGGTTTTGGGTCACCTATGTTGGGGTTAAAGCTCTTAAATAGGTTGGCTTACTATTTGATGCTCACCTAAAACTAAAATTAATCATAATGCTTCATGAGAAAAGGGTTATTTAGAGAGACATCTTTTAAGAAAATTAGCAAGTGATACACCAAACTTAAAAGGGAACTCTTGTAAGCTCTAACCCACACTAGATCAACAAAAGAATAATACTGGCTCACACAAACTTTAACTCAAGCTAATTTGCATAAATATTTCATAGGAGAGTTTTATATTAGAACACTAACCTATACCTACAAATAATAATTAAAACCCTCTAAGCAAAGTCAGGTAAGAAGTACAGTGAATGAGGAAGATTCTCCTTCACATAATACCATAGTACACAACTAGTCAAACAAATAACAAGGCAAAAGATAGGCAAGGAAAGTCCTATTGAATTAATAGGTAGTTCTTATAAATACTTGATCAGGTCAAACCTAACCAAGATTAGCATACTTTGTATTATCTCAAGCAATGTCCTATCTCTTAGAATGAAAGTCTCCAATCTAAAGGCCCTAAGAGATATTTTCAAAATGAAGAGAAAGGGTTCATATAGAAGAAGGGGAAAAGGAGATGAAAAACACATTTTTAATGATCATAATGAGTTATCAACTTGAAGAGATGTTTCACTAGGATTTTAGTCCAATCAAAATAGGTTATTAAGATCTAGATATTCATGATTTGCCTAGATAGCCTTTAGATCATTCCATTTGTAGGAGGCTGTACTAGAATACAAGAGTTTTCCAAAAGTGGAAAATCATGATCTAACTAGAAGTGAATGTTCCTACTACTTTCCAACTTCCCAAGCTCTGATCTATTAATATTTTACTATATCCTATCAATATGATAAAATATTTTTACCTACTAGAGACATGGCATGCCTATCTTAAACAGTGGTTTGTTGAGGGCCTGAACTCAGATGGTCCTTTCATGTAGTCACTCATCTATTATATGTATTGGATCATAGGCTAAGATAACTATGGGGGAAAACCAATCTAAGGATATTGGTTTTCCTATAGATCCATATAGGTGGAAATCTATGTAATGTTAGGTCTTTAGTTGAATCCACGTCGAGTTTCTTTCCTTTTGCTTCTTCCACTATCTCAGGTCAAGCTTGAGTTCGGGTCTCTTAGCTCTGCTTGCCAATTTGGGTTCATTTTTATTTATTGACTTTCATCTCTCATCCCATCTTGCCTCTTTGCTACTGGCTATCAAAACTACCTTGGATCATTGAACTCTTTTAACTTATTTCACTCAATCAAATTTTGATATTCAATTAAATATAGACCATAGATCTTTGGGGACCCACCACCCTGATCTTGATCTCTCATTAGTTCCTTCAATTCACTAACCATTTAACTTAAATATCACCCGTAGATCTTATTGGCATGATGAAATACACACTATTTAGTTTTATTGAGTCCACTATTTAAAATCCAATGGCTATTTCCCAAAGATTGAAAATGACATCTGCATGTGTATTTACCATTTTGACTAACTTTTTAATTTATATCTGAAAGCATGAAGATCATGGGGACACCAAATTTGGAGAGAATAGACTTAAATCTGAAAGGGAACAAATCATTTTGATCTAGTGGCCATCTGATATTTCCACATGCTTCTATCAAATGTTTGAAATTGATAGATTTATGTGATCTTGCATGACATCTTAATGACAGTCTAGCTTAAAAGTGGCTAAGTATGGAAACTTAACAAATTTTATATTAAAAGCTTACTTTTCCTAGGCATATATTTCATTACACTATAGTGTGTGAGTTAAAACATGGTGAATATAAACTAAGCTCAAAAAATAATAGTCCCATGTGATTGCTTCTTCTTTGGGCTACCATATGTGCAAGATCCAACTCTATGAAAGTGTCTACTTTGCCTAATTAGGACCCTCTAAAAAATTGGCTTAGTATGAAAACTTAGTGAATTATATGTTGGGAGCCAAATTTAAACCTTTATATATTATATTTTACTTAGGTGGATGAGTTTAGGCTTGGTCTATGACAACCTAGGACTGATGTGAAGAAACCCATGTGCCTAATTCTCTTTAACTTATCCACACGTGCAAGTTATAGCATCATGAAAATGCCTTCTCAGATTTTCTACCATGTAGCCAAATGCCTAAATAGTATCTAGATGGCAAGTGACCTAGGTGGATACCATGAGCTTCCATTCTTATCTAGAGCACTCCATAGACTCTATACAACTTTGGACCAGCATTTAGAATTGACAAATCATATTTCAAGTGAACAAAAAGTGCCTTTTAATATTTTAATCTTCATGGTCTCTCTGGTCCACTCATTCTATATAAAGATTATTCAACCATTTGAGTATTTCATCAATTAGGAGATCCTCTTCTTTCTCTATACTGGGACCATTAGTAAATGGGCATATGCCTAGTATGTGGGCCAAAAATGGCCAACAATTATCACAAACATAATTAGGAATGATACCACCAATTTAACAAGCCATATATGGTGAAAGCATTTATTTAAGAATATGTAGAGTCCATGATTAAAAACCACAATACTTATGCTCAATGGATGAATTCATACCCCCTAAAATTAAATAATGAAGTACACCAATTATGGGTCTTTCAATCATTAAAATCATAATTGTCCTACTATATATTCACTTGAAAATGTATAAGACACTATTTGAAAGAGTGGTAATAGTAAAATAAATACCATCACTATAGATACCCATAACCATTCCTAATATATCACACCTTAGCCAAACATACCAAACCCCTACACTAATTTAAAATACACAACCTCAATACCATATTAATAATTTGGGGGTTAACATAGGAGGCAACAAAGGAAGATACCATGGAAGGATAAATTATGAAGGTGGTGGAGAATATAATTTGAACTATAACTAGGGGTATAGTTAAGAAATAGCCCCTCCAATGTGTCATAAATGCATAAATATTGGGCATATTTCTTGGAATTGTGATGAGGAGATGCAAATAAATTGTGGATTTTACCACAAAAATAGAAGTTTCAATTCATTTTCATATCTAAAAGTAGCATAATTTTACAAAAATGACCTAAAAATAGAGGAAATAGAAAAATCTCTCCCATAAAAGAGGATAAACACTTTAAAAATTTAACAAAGGTCTAGGACATAAAAGTCTAGGCCAATGAAATTCACCATGGAAAGGAAGAAGAGAACATAATAGAAAAAGAGGTAAGTTCATCTCAAAGAGTAACTATGATTGAACACAATATACAATGTCAAGAAACAATAAAGGAAAAAAACACAACCATGAAAGAAGGCTCCGCACATTATGTGTGATAATTTATAACCACAAATAGAGATAACCACTAGAAGTGTTATGAAGATGGGTAAAGGAAAACAAGTGTCCACTAATTTTAGTATAGATTCTAATATAGATGCAAAAGGAAGAAAACTAATATCAATGAGCATAATAGAATTTTTAAGAAATATATAAATATAATAACTGGGAAAAATGATAAGGATTATCTTGAGATGACTTAATTTGATTTTAAAATGATAATCAAATTGGTTTAGAAACAAGACAAGGTAACCAAACTTACTCAAATTTTTAAGTATTGGAACAAAGAACAAATATAATATCAAGTACAGGGGGTGGATCAAAATGAAAATAGAAATCCAAATAATTTTTTTTAGAACAAACTAGAAATGCCATAAGGCTTCCATTCTCCTAAATTTAAAAATTAATGACTAGGAAATAAAGAAAATACTATTATACCTTGGCATAGACATAAATGTATTACCACAAATCACATGGTAACTATTATGGAAATTAAAGTTCCATGTCAAAGCATATATATCCATGGATTATGGTACTTCAATGTCACCCACTATCACCCTACAAAATGTTGAAGTTGATTTTATGGGAATAAAAAAGAGGGTAGACTTTGAAGTAATTGATATGTTCGATATGTATGATATTAGTTATCCATAATTTCTAAACCTAAAATGGTTTTTGTATTGTAATGGATTATTAAACTCAAAATAAGAGTAAATCACATTTGAAAATAAGGGTTTATTAGTTTGTTTTACACTAGAGGTAGGATTGGAAGTGATATGGTTAGAAGAACTATGGATGGAAGATGAGGAAAACAAATTGTATAACCCTATCGGTGTGTATACCCTAATTTTTTTATAAATATAGAAGATGTCCCAAAAACCTATTGAGGATGTAGAACTGATAGTAAAATAAGAAGAATGAGAAACACCATTAAAGGATGAAATTTATGATTTCATATATGATGAGCTAGATGTCATAGTTAAAATTGTATGTTGTCTAAAAAAACACCCCACAAAGGAAAAATTACCAATGTACTAGATAATCCATCACCACAAATAAGTAGATCTCATTGCATAGAAAATGATTCAAATAATAAACTAACTATGTTTAGTGACATAGGATTGCTCGATGAGTGATTACAAAAAATGATGAGAGTATTCATGTAATAAGAAATAAATATGAAATAAATCAATTATACACTTATTATTACTACTATAAGATGGTGACACACCCATAGAGAAACAATCCATACCTAGAATAATTCTTATGTAATAATAAAAATGAGGTTTATAAAATCAAAACGTCACTTTTTTGAGATAAGACATTACATAGGGAACACTAATCTATGATGAAATATTAAATCATGTGAAAAAGTATGGAAGGTAAGAGGTGAGACTGATAAATTCCTATGGAAACAATTATTCTAGACATTAGATATAATCCAAAAAACATGGTACTTACATTAAGAGACTTGTAAGGGAATCAATACATGGACATTCTTGAAAATGGATTTCTTGTAAACTTTAAATTTCTAGGACCTAAATACAAGAGTATGTAGGGCCTAGTGGAAGATAAAAACATTTTTATTTATGGAAGACATGGAATCCAAACAAAAATTCTTCAAAATAAAAATGGAAGAAAAATTTTTAGGTACATAGATGAATAGGAAAAAACTATAATAATTATTTGAGAATTACCAAAAATTGTAAGAAATACACTAGAAAGAAATGAGCATGAATAAATGGCACTTTGCTACAGAATAATAAAACATGAAGAGGATGAGGAATAAAAATATAAAAATATAAAAAATGAAGACAACTCATTCAAACTATGGAAGATAGAAAATAATATTTATACCAACCACTTAAAATTAGGGAATAAGATATTGACATAGAAAGAAATCTAAAAATAACAAAGGTATGAAATCACTAGGTAGAAGAGAAAGTGGATAAAATTTAAAAATTATTGAGGGAATTTTAAGACTTATCCCCAAGAACATTTAATAAACTCAAAGGAATTAAAGAAATTGTTGATACCATGAAGATTTAATTAAAAGAGGACACCAAACCACTATGTAAATGACCATATCAACTAAATCCTAGTGTAAAGGCAAAGGTTAAAGATGAATTTGAAAAAATTATAGATAGTAATATTATAAATCTTGTAGAAGACACCAAATGGATAAGTTCAATGGTAATATATAAGAATAAAAATGGTGAGATATGTGTATGCATTGACTATAGGGAACTACATAAGGCTTGTCTACATGACCCATTCTCAACACCATTCATTGAAGAGATATTAAAAAGTGTTACAAGTAGAGAAATGTACTCCTTCACTAATGGATTTTTAGGATACCAAAAGTTAGGATAACACCACAAGACTGACCAAAAACTAAATTTTCCATTTAATGGGAATCTTTCATGTATACATTGATTACATTTAGAATAAATAATGCATTGACTGTATTCAGCCACATAATGATAAATATGCTCCAAAATTTCATACATGAGTTCTTCTAGGTATACTTGGATAAATGGAAAATTTATGGGTTAATCAAGGACATGTATAAGCACTGCATATGATGTTATATAGATGTATACAATTGAATATCTCTCTAAATCTTAAGAAATGCATCTTTGATACTCATTTTGGAACTTTATTGAGTAACATAGTATGTAAAAAAGGATTTATAGCAGAACCACTTAAAACTATCATAATAATTAACCTAACACCACCTAAGCCATAATAGTAGGTTATAAAAGTACTAGGGTATATCAAATATCAATTTAGGTTCATCAGAAACTATGTAGTTATAAGTTCACCCATAGAGAAATTATTGAAAAAATGGCATAATCACCCAATTTATTTATTCAAACAATGCCAAGAGTTATTTTATACACTAAATAATAATATTAAAGATGTTATAATATTAGTATTTAAATATTGTAATATTCCATTCTATGTACATGTTGATGCCTTAGAAATTTAAATAGGATCAATACTAGCATAACCCTAGGGAAATATAAACCACCGAATCTCATTTGGTAGTAGGAAACTAACAAGAGTAGAATGAAATTATTCACCATAGTGATGAAAGCATAGAAATGGTCTAAATAGTAAAAAAATTCAAATATTACCTACCATTGATCCCGTTCAAATTATTTAAAGACCATTATCCATTTAAGTAACTAATAAATAGGCCAATAATACAAGTAATAATAGACTTTTAGATCTTGCTATTATAAGGGTTTGATTTCAAAATTTTGGTGAAACTTGGCAAAGCTAATAATGGACATGACTACATTTCAAGAATAACCATGGGGGAAGGTATAAGACCAATTGAGGATGAGTTTTCTAGAGCTCGCCTCTTCCACAAAGAATCATTATCGAAAGAAATGAAAGGTATTGCATAATTTCCATATAGTGGAGACTTTATAGATAAATATAATACATTATAGAAGAAAAAATTAATGATTTAGCATTTTTTTTCATGTTGATCACTATATAATAAGGAAAGATATGATATGTTTCAGAGGGTAACATCACTACATGAGCAACATAAAACCTTAATAAAAGTCAATGATGGAGTTACAAGAAGACACAACTTTAGAAAATATAAGGGGAAGAAAATACAATTAGTAAGCCTTTGGTGGCCATCACTTTTCAAGGACATAAAAATATGCAAAAATTGCAATATCTATCAGAGAATGGGTAAACCAAATTCTACATATGACAGGCCTCTCTACCCATTTTTTGTGGTAGCCCCATTTGAATAATAGGAAATCAACTTTATATCTTCCCATTAAACCTAAAACATGAAAAAGTAATGATAGGTTCATTATCAATAGAATAAAATATCTCACAAGATCGATGGAAGCTATTCCATCAAAATATTGTACCACAATGACTTTCATGATATTTTTGCATGAAAACATTATTATAAGGTTTGGATTCCCTTTGATCATAATGAGTAATTAATGGAGACACTTTGTCAATAAAAAAATATAATTTATGAAACATTTCTTAATCCAACATCATAGAATCAAGCCATGAAATCCACAAGTAAACAACACCATTGAAGAAGTCAATAAAATACTAGATATTGTACTAAAAAAATTATGTAATATAGAGATAAGGGATTGGGATACTGATATATCATTAGTATTTTTGGTTTATTTTACTATCTAAAAATGAATGACTAAATACTATTAGTTTTAACTACTCTATAGATTAAAAGCAAACATTTCAATGGAGTAAATATAAGTTAAGATTTTCAATAACATTTTGGATGAATGATAAATTTTTTATTCAAGAGAGGTTTATAGAATTATGAAATTAGATGAAAAAATATGTCTAGTGGCATATAAATAAATGTAAGAAAATAATTTCATATTTGAGATAAGGCTTTACTCTACGAAAAAAATACAAAAAGCTGGGAAATATAAAAATAAGATGGCATGGACCCTACATAGTTGATAATATATTGGAATTGATCACAATAAAGCTAAAAATAGTAGGGAAAATCTGAGAGAAGGATTTCTAAATAGATCCTAATTGAAAACTATGGTTTAGGGTGATAACAACATAAATAAAATAACTTGAAAGGTAATACTATCCTTACATTTAGATGAAGTTATGGTAGAAGGTAATATGGTACCCTATAATATATGTTTATATTTTTTTTTAATCATAGATCATCACCTTCCCAATAGGTTGACATTGTCCTCCTAGATGAGGAAGTTTTTTTTTATCATATGGTATCCTAAAAACAAATTTCTTGATAACTGGTTGTTTTATAGTCCCAAAACATACTAGTGAGACCTTTAAACCAAAAAATACATAGGAATTAAAATAGATAAAAAAATAAAAAAATATTTATTGAACAAAGGAAAATAATCTTGAAAAAAAGAACATAAAAACAAACTCTTTTAGAAATACATGAAGGATAGAGAGAATACAATAGATAGGACACTCATCACATGTAAAATAAAATATGAATTTTGGTAATAAATTTTACATAATGGTAATAAATAAATTAAAAAATGAAGGAAAGTGGTTTTATTTTATTCCATAGAGTGATAGAAAAAATTATAAAAGCACACTTTAAGATTGGTAGTAATGCATAGTAGTAAGAGATAATCATTATATAGAATAAAAATAATTAAAATTTGTCTAAATAGATACAAATTATGAATACTACATAAATTTGTGCTAATAAAATAAAATGATAAAGGGAAAATGGGGGAAATAAAAATACTAAACTATGGTACAAAATGAGATATAGTGGTAATAAATAAGAGTGTGGAAGAAATAGAAAAATAAAGGTAAAATGATAGGATAAACATAGGAGAATAGTAATTGATTTTGTTCTTTGTAAAATAAAAAATCAATATTATTAGTTCGATATGAACTAGAAATAATAAAATAGGTGGATGGTTGGAATTATAAAGTAGGAGATAACTATCAAAATAGGAATGTCACAAAAATCTAAGAACAAAATAAATGAATGATAAGACATGTTATGACATGTAAAAAAGTGAAATAGATGAATGGATAGGGATAGTAAATATTATTTAATGAATTTAAACATCTTGGTGTGATTAATAGATAGATTAGAGAGCTATAAATCAAGGGTTTGGTTAAACATAATAATTTTAAAATCATTTAAATACCAAGACTGCATAATTTTAAAGTGGAAGATTCATACTGTGTTAGAACTCAATTTTTTAGTAAAAACATGGAGACCCCTCATGTGGTTATGGCCAAGTAGATTAAACAACCTAAATATAATAAGAATTCACTTAAGTCTAAAAAACTATAATATTTGGGTGCATTTTAATATTTTTCCTCCCTTTTCACACATGTGGAGGATACATACATACATACATATATATTTAGTATAAATTAATCATACAACTATGGAGGTAGAAAAAAGATTAATGATGCACGTAAACCTAAAAATTCAATAATTGGATTAGAAACATGAATAAAAAGTCATCCTAAGGCTGAAAATAGATGCATGGAGTCAATTTCCATATTTTAGTTTATTATCAAACACAACTAAGGTGTTATTGAGAAGGGAACATAAGTATATTCTCTATCTTGATCAACAATACTACATCAAATTGGAGGTGATACAAATATTTTCCAACCTCCAACATGAATAAAATTTCACTTAAAATTATGATGGGAAGAAAATTATGTGTATCAACTCCCTTTCCATAATGATAGAAATAAAAGTGAATAATAGAGATCTATCAATTCATAGCATGAAGGAATAGAAAATTAGATTTAAATAAATACCATCAATTGGAGTATTTACTACACAAACAAACATGATTCCATAATTTAAAGGAATGTCCAAATAGCCCATGACATGGTTTCCATTGGAATCCAGTATGAATTGGATACCACACTACATGAACAATAGTTGGATAATTTGAAGAAAATCAAGAAAGGTATAACTATTCATGACTTATATTATGATTCATTATTGTTAGTACTTGCAATGTATCTATCACACACCATTCTAGGTAATGAGGGGCAGATATACTTTAATTTATATACATCCATATAATGTCAAATCTTCGATGTAATGAAAGGTATCCCTACAATACACCAATTAAAAAAATCTTACAATGGGAGAAGATAATTAAAAGTATGGTATATGGGAGATTCCTAATCTCTAAGGTAATTACATAAAAATATTTTACATAGGTTCAATTTATGGTAGACATAAAATATTTTCATTTAACCCTTTTATAAATAAGTTGTACCTCTCCTACCTTTTCCATATTAATTTAGTGATGAACAAATTAAGACAAATTTCATTGGCTCCATATGTCTACCACCACACCGTAGGGAAAAAATTGTTTTCAATAAGCTATGTGATGGTTTTAAAAAAGAAGAGGAAGATGTGTAAACTAAAACAAGTGAGGATCCATTTCCATTAGGGGGATCAAAGGCATCTGAGCCTTATGTTGGTAACTACAAATCATCTAAACCAAAAAAAACAAGTTAGATTTGGTGGATTTCAATGAGGAGGAATAAGAAGAGGATACAACTAAATTCATTATCAAAGACTTTAACACATGATAATATTTTGGAGAAGAAAGGATGGAAGAAAAGGGTAACCCTCTTCCTCACTTAAGAAAAGGAAAGTCTCATCTATGGAGACTTATCCTTGAAATAAAAATATAAAACCCACATAAAATAATAATATAATATGTCCCCTACAAACATCAATAATAATATACTAAACCCCATAAAAAATGAGTGGAACAAAAATGGAAAGGAACTAGTCACCATAGGTAGAACAAAAGGGAACGAAAAAATAGAAAACAACAAGATTTAAAAATAAAAAAGTGATAATAGACTTAGAATAATATTCTTCAAATAAAGTTAATAAATAATTAGGGTAAGATACATAGATAGAGATGACCATATATTGCCTAAATATTAACACCCTTAATGGTATGTGACATAAAAAAGGAGGAATAGTCAAAGTAGGGAGCCTACATAGAAATTAGGACTATACCAAACAAAGTAGGGTGATAAGAGAAATTGTAGAGTACATTAAGTTAAGTCCATATAATTTATTAATGTCATAGATAGAATTATAGAATAATTAAAACCATCTTAATTCAAACCAAATAAATTAATAAATAGTATAAAATTATGATGGATAAATAATAAGAGGAAACATTACAGAAAACCATTATAGAGTCCTCAATATCCCTGACTAATTAGGAAAGATCACAAACATTCCAAAAAATGGATTTAACATCTAGAAAGAAGAAAAATATAGTATTATAGGCCTTAGGGAAATAAAAAAATTGGAAAAAACCAAGGAGATATAGGAATACATGATTCAAAAATACAATCAAGTGGAACAAGAAATTGACGAAGAAAATAGAAAAATTTAGGAAATTGTAGAATTAGCCACCCAAAAAGCTAAACATCTATTGGAAATATAAAAAATAGAGAAGTAAAAATAATAAAAGGATATTTTTAAAATAATAAAATAAAATGGGAGGAATAAATATGAAGGAAATTAGAAACTGAAAAAATTGACACATAAAGAATTGTGCAAGAAAAGAAAAAGAAGGAACACGAGGATAAGAGAGCTGAGGAAAAAAACTTGCGAGAAGAAAAGGAGAATAAAATTAAATAATAATAATAAATAAAAAATAAACACATATAAAGAGAGTAAATAAGAGGAAAGGAAAATTCAATAAAAATACAAAAATAAATTGGATAAAGAAAATAATAAAAATTTGGTAGAGATGAAATAGAAAGAAGAAGAGGACCAACAAAAACAAGAGATAGAAAATAAAAACAAATAGAAATAAAATTGGTTATGTAGGGGAAAGGGAAGGAAAATGATATAATTTCAAGAACAAATGATAACACTCATGTTGCCACACCAAACACTTTAAGCATAATGTAGGTAAGCTAAAGCATTATAAAAACTCCTATGGATCCACTAACACAGATGAAATTAGACTAGAAAAACACAAACAAAATATATCCACCTTCTTAGTGCCATCAAGTTTTCTCCATCATGATAGGAGGAAAAATTGAGGTAGAAATAAAAAACTTAACCCCACTTGACAAAGATATGGTAGGTTAGGATATCATTCAAAGCACCAGATGGGATTGGATGACATAGTATGTCATCTTGGAGAAAGGAATTAATAAAAGTTTATCTACCTTGATCCCCACTTAGATACAATTTTATCCCAACACAAATCTAAAAATATAATAAAATTTTGTGGAAATAGTGAAAATTCTTATCAACCACATCGAGCCATAGTGGATAGAGAACTCATCAAAATTGAGGCTAGAGAGGAATATAAGAAGTTATTGGGACAACCTCTATGATAAAATTAGGCCAAAAAAATAGCCTATAATAAAAAAATATGGAAGATGAAGGATAAATTATAATATGAAAAGACCTACTTCACTTACTCATTTAGATAATATGGATGAATGATAAAAAAAAATTGAGTTTGAAGAAATGGAAAAATAGTTGAGTGCAATCTCAACTAGCTTCAGGCCTCAATAAATAATTTCACCATAGAATAAGATAACATGATATCCATAGATGAATGATATAATTGTAAAAAAATATAGGATATATATGAATAAATGAAGGATTATGCTGAGTAATTGAGTAATTATATGGATAGAATAGAGGTATGAATTAAGACACATACTGATTACCTATACTCACTAGGAAAATCTCATGTCCCAAATGACAACATCTTGGCTATAAAGAAATATGTGTCTATAAAAATTATTATTGTGGAGGCCAAAAATGTCATTTTATATTGGGAGACTTTTCCTCAAAATATGGTAAGTAAATACTAGCAACGTATTCATAAATAAGGTGAATCAACTTTATGATCTCTAGCAGTGTGCTATAATAATTCCAAAAAAATACACCTAGGTAGATTGAGTAAATTTTGGTATATGTCAAAAATTAGAGTATTATCTAAGATGAAATAAAGATATAAAATCTAGGGAAATTTTAGAAGGATTCTTTATCAGCTAAATAACCATACTACATGTTCCATAGTGTTGATTTTCTTATCATAACAATATAACACTCATCTAAGCTGATAATATAGAGGATTCGACTAACTAGAGTTGTGGTAACAAAGAAGGTTTTATCAAGATAAAGGATGAATTAATTAGATAATATGCATGTCTCACACATATACATGACCATTAATTTGTGTTGTATTGGATTGATATATATATATATATATATAATCATTATAATAGATAGATAAGGTTATGAAGAGTAAAATTGAATACAGATAAATTATGTAAGAGTTATAAAGCAGATCAACTTGCGTAATTGTGGTATAGAATAGAGAGCTTATGAATAATAGTATTCTATGGTTATATCAATATAAATATCAATATACATACATACATAAATATAATATATACACACACAAATATATATATATATATATATATATATATATATATATATATGGGTGTATATGTGTGTGTGTGTGTGTGTGTGTGTGTGTGTGTGTGTGTGTGTGTGTGTATAAAAGAGTTAGTATAGGAAATATTGTGTTCTATGTACTATGTATGCATTACTATGAATATAGGCACTACTTATTTTTTACGTGAATGTTAGGGAATCTAAATAATACTAAACCTTGCAATAATTTAATCTCACTAAATTTAACCTATTTAACACACACACACACACACACACACACACACACACACACACACACACACACACACAAGAGTTAGTATAAGAAATATTGTGTTTTATGTACTATGTATGCATTACCATGAATATAGGCACTACTTATTTTTTACGTGAATGTTAGGGAATCTAAATAATACTAGCCCTTGTGATAATTTAATCTCTCTAAATTTAACCTATATAACATAAATCAATATACAACCAATAGGTTCAGATTTTATGTCAAAAATGTATAATAATAAGTACACCTTGCATCATTTTTATTATCTATCAACACTAGGGGATTTTACTACCTTGCAATAAGTGGTGCTAGCTCTACAACATTGGGTCATATGTAAAGACATCAAGAGACATGAAATCCTTTGTATACATGAATTATTGAAGTTTGAATGAGATGCCTAATGAATAAGATGATGTGGTAAATGAATATTATTTTAGTTGGTTAGGTTAGTTTGGTTGAGAGATATGGATATGAAGAGTTATAAGGGATTGTTAGTTCGGATGAGATACTAAGATGTGGTTTTCGGCTACAAGTGGAAAATGATGATTTATCCAATACTAAAATACTTCAATTATAACATTTCTATGTTAATGGTATTGAATTAATATGTGATATCATTCCAATAAGATTCACATCTAATGAGGATAAGATAGTAGAGATCTTATTTTACACTTGATTCTAGGAATTGAGAAAAATTAGGTTTAAGGACTCTAGGGATTTTTACCTATTTGTCAAGTTAGGTTATAAAGGATAATTTCATCCATGAGGTGAATGAAATATGATGAAACTGTACTCTAGGATAAAATTAAAATAATCATATATTTAATTTATTTACTTGGTAAGCTATAAGATGGATTTGTCTTGATAATTGGGATTTTATTTATTGAGTTTTATCATAAAGATAATATAGACGAATAATTATAATATTGATAAGAGGAGTAGAGTGAAATGCTTCTAAAAAAATATCAGAGACTATATTAATTTTGATGTTTCTCACTAGTACGAGGATTGTCCTACTAGGAAACATTGCTACTCTATGGAAATGAGAATTTTATAGAAGCATCATTCAAGAGTCAGGAAAACATTTGTTTTTAAGTATTGAAAGTGTGGTTTCTTTATTTATGTTTGATATGTAGTGATTTGATTTGATTTGTTGGGTTTTTCTTATTTTTGCATGCAAATTATTTGTTTATGTTATGTACATGAAATTATATGTTACAATAAAATATTTTTTTTACAATAAATAAATTAAAATTATACATATATACATTTTATATAATATTTTAGATACATTTAATTAATATTTATTATGAATGGATGCAACAAGAATGATAAAACCACTTTTCAATGTAATGCGAGGAGAGATTAATTATTTCAATAATTTTTTTAAAATGAAAATTTTTGAATGAAAAATATTATATATATATATATATATATATACATATATATATATATATATATATATATATAAGTTTACTAAAAAATAAATAACAAAAGAATCCTCCATCCTAACCAAAGCAGAGATTATATTGAGAAGAAGAGTTTGGTGGAATTGAATGATCCTTGGGTAGCTAGTTCTTTGTATATTTATCAATAAGTGACCCAAGAACTCTCCAACAATAGGGAACATAAATAAGATAAAATAATATATATATATATATATATATATATATATATATATATATATATATATATACACAAATGAATAGTCATTGGTTTCTCATGAATGGTAGATTATTAGGCTACAAGCTCATGGGTTTCTTTCTCAAAGTTGTGTGGGTGACCAAAATATTAATTTGAATATTCACATGAGTTATTCATAAAAAAAATAATGAAGGCCAAAACACTACCAGACCTATATGATCTAATTTTAATGCAATTTTTTTGATCTAAAATTCAATAAAAAATGAATTATGTGTAAGTAATAAGAAGAGTGTGCATGTAAGAACTAATTAGAGCTTGACTAGGGGTTCATTGTAATTAATTTGAAGGTAGATAAGATTTAATTTATAATGAATAAGAGTGTAAAATGGTATTATAAAGGTAATTTAAATATAAATGGATTAAAATGGGAAAATAATCATGAAAAGCATGTCAAACACACGTCCCATGAGTTATTTTAAAAATTCATGTAATAGTGGAAAATAACTACTATATGAAGGTGATGGTTGCACAATTGTTGTAATGGTTAATAAGATAATATAGGTATTTATGCAAAAAAATTGGGAAGTTTACAAAAACACTATAGTGGTGGTGTGAAACACTAGGGTGTTTGTGTAAAACATATTAGTAGTTTCACCATGTCTTACATATATTTACATTTTTTAATAAAAACTTAAAGAAACAACACTTTAAAAATAAGACAAGGTAAAATAAGAAATCAAAAGGTAGGAAAGGGGTAAGAGGATTGGGTTTGATCATTTTTTATTAGAGATCCTTATATCATAGTTCAATTCATGAAATGTTTGAGTGTAAACTTTTGGTGCATATATATTGTGACACTAGGGAGAAACCTCATGAGTTAGAAAAGGTTTTTTTTTATGAGTAGTTTCACACTGGAAGTAAAATAAAGGTTATGAAAATTAACTTACTTACATGTGTTCAAAATGAATACAACTAAGACTCCCTTGTGACTTCTAAATAAGAAATGGGAATCAAGTGAAAATTTATGATGAAACCATAAAATATACTAATTGGTGAAAACATGAATAAAGGTTACTTAATTTTTATGTGTGGATGAAACAAATACTTGAACCATCCCATAGAGGGCTAATCTTGATGATGTTAACCTACAAGATTAAAATGGGAGAATAACATGTTTTGTAATAAAATTATGAGAAATGAAATAATATAATTTATATCATTTGTTCATACCCAATTTTAATTTAGGAATGAAATCATATTACTATGCAAAAAATGTAGTTTTTAAGGAAAATTTCTAAAAATATAAAATTTTCAAAATGCCATAGGTAAAAAATTAAGCTAGATATTGAAAATTTTACCAAATTGGGAAGCCATTTCTAAATTATGATTTTGATAAATTTGATCTTTAAGATCCCTATGATGGAATCACATGAGAGATAACTCAAAATGAAGAGTTAAATGAGATAATGGCATGGGTACCAAGGGTAGTAGGTGAAATGCATGAATGAGTAAGATAATATTGATTTTTGTGTCATATCTCTAGGTTTGATTTTTTTTTTAAATGAATGTTACATTTAGTGATTTATTTAAAAAAATTCTTTACGAGGTTTGTATAAATTTTTAGACTTATAAAATTTATAAATTTTATAGATTTTGGTAATTTTTTTTACCGTTAGGGGTTTTTAAGGTAGGAGGGCATTGAGGGAAGAACCATTGGTATTAATAGACCATTAATTATGCTTTATCTCTAGTGGTTTCATAAACACCATAATGGCTCCATAGTAATCTACCTTGTGTAGTTGTTATGAAACCATCACAGAAGCTACATAACCACCAATATGAAGATATCAGTAGTTTCACAATACTTTATACTAATTTCTTCACTGCCACCTACATGGAGTAGGGTTTTTTCACATAATATTTTTGAAGTGTATTTAGATACCAATGTGCTAATACAATTTTATTTTTAATTTTATGATTTTAAGGTTTGTATATTTGGTGGAGTAGGGTTAAGGAGTAGGATTGGATTTTAATATATTTTGATAGCTAATGATTTATTTCTTACAGATAAAGCAAGCATACTTAATATGGTGTGGATGCTTATTATTATTTCATTAAGTAGGTTGCTATGAAACATGTTCACCTCTTCTTAATATTACTATAAAACTTCTTATTTCACACATGATCTTGTAAAGTTGAATATCACTCTCATAAGTGTATACAATATTATCAGTTTGCTAGATATAGGCATCACACTAACACTAAGGGAGGACACTAATAGGGTTGAGGTCTGTGTTTTGGTGGGGTATTAAAAATATTATAATTTACCTAATGTGGGTGATAATTAAGGTATGAGGTTAGTGGGGGTTTGAGGGAAAAGATATCAAACCTTCTCAAGTTAATCATTAGGATCCTTTCCTTCCAACTCTTGGGAGACAAGGGACAAGTTAAACATTGTAAATCTAGGATCCTATAGTGAGGATAATTAAGGAGACAAGAAAGACGTTTTCATAAGTGTAGTATTTACTATCTAATAAATAAAATTACCTCTATGAGGTTTCTTGATTAGGTTCCTTATTGATCATCTACTTGATACTCATCATGTGTTAGGTGTATGAGTACATGACACCTTACGAGAGACATGTGATTATCAGTTTAGTAGGGGCCATAAAGGCCTGTAGGTGGACATGGACGACACCCCTTAGCAATGATTAATTTTTAGCATATAATTTGATTATAGAATATCTAATAATTATGCCATACTAGGCAATCGATCATAAATGGGCTGAAGAGGTGGTCACACTAGTGGTTTCTAAAAGAATATGATAAGTGTGAAATCAATGTGACCAAGTTGAGATGCACACTACTTATATGGTGTTTTAGTAATTTATTTTATATTATGTATCTAACCTACAATTCCATAGGTTTTTTATATATGGGAATGGGTAGACAAGGATGCATGTCTTGGGAGACTAGGGTGGTAGCCATTGACACCAGGTACCCCTATCATTTTAGAGATAAGAGAATGAGAATCATAAGTTAGTCAGAAGCTTATGAAAAGAGTAGGGGGTATTATGCATGTAGTCTTTCAAGTAGGAGGAGGAAGGGTGAGGTGTTGGTTGGATCAACAATAACCTAAAATGATAAAGGGATGCCTAGAGGTGGCCAACATTAGCCACAATAGACTGTATCCACCACCAAAGGTATATCTACAATAGTAATAGCAGTTGATGTTAGCTAAACAAGGATGAGATTAGGGAGGAGAAATACTACTATAGATGACCTTATTACTAAGGATCAAAAGGCTGAGATGAGTTCCATTTAGGATTCATATCCTAATTGATAGTAGGGGCTAGGTAAGATAGTTTTTGGTTTTATTTTTAAATTATTTACATTATTTCAACATATTTTTAAGCTTGTTAACTTTTTATTTATATATTTTAGTGGATTTCATATGTATGTATATGTGTTCATGTATTTTTTAGTTTTAGTTATGGAGTAAAGGAACATTATTCAATACACCCTAGTGAAATTACTCCACACGGGTGGTAGGCTGACCATGTAATATTTTATAATTGATTCCAATATTCATATAATATGGGTAGGCACACCAATGTAGTTACCTTCACATATCATTTAGCTAAGGATATAATTTTACATAAGGAAAAAAAACATTTATGTAGGCTTAGGTGGTGGGATTAGAGTCTTAGGTGAAGAATCTAAGTTATATTTTTGTAGTGAGAAGAGTGAGAGCTTAATCTATCTAACAAATGTCTAGAGACCTCTAAATTAGGTAAAAATTATAGCTTCCATAAAATAACAATCCAAATATCCCATAACTCTACATTGGGTCCTTATTAAAGGAGGATATGTATGATAACTATACACTCAGACTCTAGAGAAGCTCAATAATAAAGATGATCTAGACATAGACTACCTTTTCTAGATTAGCCTAACCTTTTTTAATATATTTTTGGACTATTGAGGAATATTTTCCATTTGAGTAGGTTATTTTAATAAAATTTAATGTGTATGAAAACTCAGACACACACACACACATGACCCATTTTATCTTCATCATTGGTTAGCCTCTTATTCTATTTCTAGTAATTATTGACGTTTAATTTATAAAACATACATACATAAACACACAAACACACATGTGTACACACACACACACACACACACACACACACACACACACACACACACACATACATACATACATACATACATACATACATACATACATATATATATATATAGACACACACACACACATATATACATATATGTATATATACATATATATATATATATATATATATATATATGCATGTATATGTATGTGTGTGTG